>JASANE010004690.1:0-54807 GCA_030248225.1 Trileptium ribeirensis
TGAGAAAATGTCCCTAGAATTTTGAAGCTCAAGATGAGTTACCTGGTTAAAATCGCGGTGTGCTAGTGTTTAGAGCACTGACCTATGTGGCCCCCACAGGATCCGACAAGCCCTGAGTGTTTAATGATGCTGGATGGCGTGGCCTGGCTTGGGTAAACTCTTAGCGAACACACTGGCACCTTGACGGTGGAAGTTTTGGTTTGCATTCAATGGATTATGTTGACAGAACTTGGTATTGGTCATACGTTGATGAAACTTGCTCATTGTTATCCGGTTATTCCTCAAGAACGTAAATCGCCGTGACAGAAGGCTCTGCTCGCCAGTGCTTGTGACATTCTCGCCCACAAGCCATGACGGGCGGCGCCTGCTCGTTCGAGCGGACAAACCAAACAAGAAAGCTTCCTATCGACTCGGTATTGATGAAGTTGTAAAAAGAAACTAGAAAGGTAACGTTTATTTACAGGGAAAATGTTTAGCGTTGGGACGAGTGTTGCCGAAAGTCTGCCGAAACGGTCGAAGTAAATCGCCTTAAAGAAATTTGGCGAGACGTCGCCAAGCTCACGCCTGGTTCGTCAATCACGGGCAATGCGGTGAGAAAACGAATCAAGATTGAAGCATTTACACATCTAAGGCACCTTCCTAACTGGGGCGGCGGCTCTCCCTTCCTCTAACTAAATAGAAGCGGGACTGTGCTCAGCTATAAGCACATGCAGGCCGGGGCCCTGAAAATGCTCAAAATGGCTTCCTCAATGGGGTCGTTGTGGCAACGACTACCTGACCACAACAAGGAAGGACAGTGAACAGCGCCCAACTGCGGGCGCCGAGACAGCGTCATCAGCGAGCTACCCGAAACAATACCGACTGCTGATTATAACGAGGAGCGCTGAACCGTTTATTCGTAGCCTATACTGGCATTAGTATCTACGTGTAACTTCGTCCTATCGTATTTGACGACACTTCCTACCTGAACGTACGACTGACTGAACAATGAAGACTGGGGGGGGGGACAGAAGGAGCAAAAATGGAACGGTTCCTTTTAATTTAGGCCTACGGGACGCAGTCGGGTGCAACATGGCATGATGCGTCCTTATAAGCAACTTGCGAAACGATCATCCTGCCGATTGATTTCTTCGAATTTGATGTCGGGTTTTTTGGGTGATGAGGCGAGTCCTTTCCCGACGGCACTCCTCCGAAGGTTAAAGTTAGCCTCAATTCCTACCTATTGGGTATAACGTTCCAGGTACTCGGGCCTGGGCGATCGGCCCGGGACGCATTTGGGTCCTTTGTTTCTTTCTTGGGTTGTTGGTCCTTTGCCTCTCTCTAACGGTGCCTTTTCTATTTCACTGCAATGTTGCAGTGTCTCAACTGCATTGTAGTGCAGTTGAGTTATCACCGACTTAATGTTAAAAGTCGATGTACTCCTATGGCTGAATGGTTAAGACATGTGAAAACTGCAGCGGACTTGAATTCTCCGTGCAGGTTCAACTCATAGTACGGGAAATGCAGCTCGCTGCTACTGAAAATATATAAAGGATGAAACCTGGCATACATAGTACATAGCCTAACGGGCACTCATGATAAAATGTGAAACCTGGTTAAACTCAGCGATCGACTCGCTCCAAAAGGAAAAAGGGGTTTTGCACTCGCCCGGTTTGGGGCCAAAAAGGCCAGGGCGAGGAGGTAAGTTTTCTTTAGTTTTAGAAAGTCTTAAAATTTTGTTTAAGGGCGGGGACACAGTGTTCCTCCCGCAAAGGCGAATTCTAGTAAAGGTTCAGGGGTAAAGTTTTAATTCTGTTTCCTTTTGGCAATGGTCCCTAGGGAAAACCATTGCGAATTGCAATAGCGAACGTTGGTAAACTTAGTTGTTTTGATCGCATTTTTATTGGGGTCCGAAACTGGCGTATTACCGCCAAACCATGCCCCAACGACACCGTCCGTTCGAGTTCGGCTAAATTTTGCTCAGCTGGGGGCGGGAGCCTCCAGCTTATTTTGATCACGCGAGACAAGAGGACACTTGGAGGCACTCCGGTCAGTCGTCACAAAGAAATTCGCACTCAAATGAAATACTTACAGAATTGATTCAAATACCCTGCGGTCGAAGTCAAACAAGTTAAACCGAGACGTTCCCTAGACAGCAATCCGTTTAGACAGCAAACACCTTAAGCTCAAGTGATAATACCTAGAATTTGATCGGTCTTTTGTATTCCCAAATTTTCTTAACTCAGGAGCAAAATGAAATTTTAAGGGTTTCCTAAAACCCGACGGAGGCTAGTCCTCCGTCCCTAATCTGCATTTCTGTCCAAGCCCAAACACGGCATGGGCGTTGGACCATCCACTAAGCTGTAAGTTTGAAAACCATAATAGCAAAATCATTGAATAAGTCCCTATTTTTCTGTGGCATGCACGTTCTAGAAATTTTACCGTGGTCGGCTCAGAAAAATTCGTTGATCCTTCCTCAAGAGAATCAAGTCATGTAAAACCTGGACAAGAAGTGTCCATTTCGTTGTACCTTACCTAAGACCACGGGGAATCAGAAAGACTTCGAATAGGTTTGATCAGTCCTCACTGCACTCTGTACAATCGCGTAACGTCTCCTACGTCGGAACTCGATATTAATGATTGATTCCAGAACCGGGATAGATGTAGCATTTCGGTGGGAACAGGGGGTTAGAACCCGAAAGACAATGTTTCTACCTAAGTACGAGGGGCACGCCACGTTCAGGGGAAACTAAACGAACAGTCTGTTACTCTTCAGTTAACAGGGAAAGTAAACCCCTGTTATCACTAAGCCCTTCTCACACTTACGACTGTCGATCCTTGGGGGCAGCACCAGCTGAACCCCCTTCGCGAGGTATGTACCTTCGCGGAAATCTTTGTCCATCGAGCGAATCCGAAACGAAAACGAAAAGCGAAACAAGCAGAACTGCGTGAAAACTAAACACATTAGAACAGTGCGTCGGAGCCGGTCAGTAAAGTCGACCGAACTCCGCGCTGTCGAAGTCGAACTGATTCCAAGATTCGACGCGTTGGTGGTAACCTCGAAATTTTCGCCTGTATGTTACGATGGCGATTTTGTCGCCGGCCAATCGTTGGCGACTTCTTGACGCCCACTTTTTGGGTTTTCTGTCCAGTGTCCAATTGGGGATTCTTCCGGAAAGTTGAATCTTGACGGCTACCGTAAACCGTCGATGTCCTTAAAGAGAGTCGGCTTCAATTAAATTTGCCGACTTTAAGTTTGAATCTTCCGAGTACTCGGAAGTTGACCATCTGTGATTTTTGTCCAAATTTTCCCAAGAAAAGCAAATTTTGAAGTCCTTATCGATTACGAAGTAAATATATATATTGTCTTCATATGCCCTCTTGCCGCTTCCCAATACGGTACTTTAATATATAAAGCGATAAGTATTTATTATAAAACAATTATATATAAAATATTACCGGATGGATATGCTAAGAACTTCAATATATTTGTATTGCTGTCATTTTTATGAACCATCCCAGACAGTTCTTTTATACGTATATACTGGTAATTATTTACATTTAATTTGGCTCTATTACTTTTTGACCCAATCTCCTTGCAATGTGTTTGGATACAGTGCCCCTGATTGGGGAATGACACCCGAGGTATCCCGCTATGTGTATGCTGTATTTCGTTAAAGAAAATTGTGCGTGCAAAATCAAGACAGCCTGTGCCGATTGACCAATCCAGTTTGTCGATACTCTTCACTTGTCTGTGGAAAGCTGCCAATACACCTTATCAACCACCCTGGAATCAGGGCAATTACGTCAGCTGATAATTAGCTGACTTTCATGTGGATGCCATGCGGATGGTCAACAGACGGTTTTAATTTCCAGACATGTTCTTACGCTGGGGATTTAGCGTAACGAACAACTTTAATACTATTCTTCTTAGCTCAATGTGTCCTATTTTTAAAACAAAGAATAAGAGCCTTTATAATGATTAGATTTTCGCTGTTAGTAAAATGAGTGAATCTTTTAACAAATCTAGTCATACACTTTGATACTTCGTAGCTTGAGTTGTATATACTCTTTATCTATCACACTATATAACAGAAAATATTTGATAACAATCTGCTAAAATAAAGCCGACGTTAGTTATACCACATCACTAATTATTTTATAGCAAAATTAACGTATGAGATCACATGAACCAGTGAACTATTTGAAATCAGTTGAGTTTCGAATTAATTCCGATATTAAATGGAAATCTGAAAATGTCTGAACAATAATGATTGAATAATAAAATAAACTTACACTGCTAAGGTATACTCAAACTGCCGTAGAACACGAATACTGTAAATACATTCTGAACTAAAATACGTAAGAGCATACTTAACTAAAACTAAAAATGTCCTCTCTTAGCTATATGCAAATTAGCTATCTTTTCTGACACGAAATCATATCGACCAACTATAAAACACAATAATTAATAATATATTATTACTATGAGTATTATTATAAAATTATTATTAATGTAATTGTTAGATAAGCTATGCTTAATTGAAGCCTAGCGGTAGGAGCTTGGATACGAAAAGATATAAGAAACAGCCACTGAAAAGCTGGTTAGGGGTGGAATTAGAACCAACAACACCTGTTCATGGATCCGCATGTAGGCGCTCTACCGACTGCCCTGCCCGACATCGCAGCGGATATAAATCTGCTATATTCAAAATCCCGCGCCATTGGCGCGGCCTAGCACTGTCCTTTAACTATATAGGCATATAAAGGCGTTATATTGAACGATTAATGCATAGATTTTAGAACGTAAAACGTAGGCTCCAATAAGCGATTTAAAACTGGGCAGCATTAGTTGAAAAAATGAAATAACACAAAATCTAGCATATCTTATGGGTGAGGAGGTTGTGCTACGCGCGAGCTCCCTTTAAAAGATACAGTTAGTTATCGGAACTCGCGTTCGTCACCGATGACTGTGGGTTAGCGTCAGGGAGCGGAACCCGGCGTCACTTCGTAGTGTGCAACAACAGTTTCAAACAATACCCCGGGTTTTATTGTCTATTTCGCACTACGTATAGGCTCGCTTTGTTTTTATGGCCGTCGGCACTAAAACGCTATAAGTATGTTTTACTCTAGTAAGTACTAAAGAAAATTAGCGTCAGTATAACAAGCAGTGGCAGCCGTGCCCCAGTCCTGTAATAACGTTCAGAGATGAAGCTTATATATAGTAACACTTCCACATTCAGATCACGTTGAGATCCTACAAATTCGCAGCACCAAACGGGCCGATATAGCAAATTAACACATTATGTTTTCCGGTTGAGCTAAAATTCAGAAGCGCTAAGCAGAAGTCAATATTGTAAGACCAAACTCTAAACTCTAGTGTTATTTTATGTTCTTTTCAGGGAGGTAGGGTTGGACTGGGAATTTCTTATGACGGCTATGGGATGTAAAATTGGGAAGGCATTCGTCACCTGAAGATGTATAATCCGAGGTGTGGCCAGTAGTATGCCGGTGCGAAATTATAGTGGTCGCGTTTTTTCGTTGCGCGTGCCTATCCTTTATTGAGCGAGATGATTCGGCTAAGCGTTGCGTCGTGACTAGTTCCATTCACTCTAGCATTTAGATAATCGATCACCAAAGCCGTATACAAAATATTTATTCAAAATGTTAACACGAAACTAAGGCACAGTTCTTTATTACCGCGGCTGACTTGAGCCGGTAATATTAACGGGTAATTCTGTTTGTCTATACACCTCGGTAAACTCAATATGTTAGCCAATTCTTTAGAGCTATGCCACAATTCTTACTGAAACATTTCTCTCTCAAGTTTGTTACTAATTCGCCTAGTTTTGAGCGCACAATTATTCTAAGTAATTACCTGCTAAGTTTACGTTAGGTTAGTCATACTATTACTTTTCCTCTTGTGAGGTTTGTACAGCCATGTCCGAACGGCTCATAGCTTGCACGAGTATTTGAGTACCTTAACCTCGGCCTTAGATTTACGCTAATACTGTTCTTATTGCCACACAGTATCCGGACGGCTTACTGATGGATTTTACCACTCGAATAGTTGTCCTTCTGGGTTGATACGATGGTCTCCGGAGGGGTAACCACGTATGTTTATTTAATTACCTGACCCTAGGTCCTTAGAATTACTCTAATTACGTGCCGGTTATATTAATGTGCCCGTCTCTGGACGGCCAACGAACGACGCTATAACTAGTTAGTAGCGGTCGACTACTCTCTAGTTTCCCTACCATTCTCCGAGCCCCGGACAGCATAGCTCGAACCAGCATTCAGTGGATAATTGTTCCAAAAAGTTGATCACCCTCGACACGATCGCCCACCAGATATACTCACGTAATTTCCTCCCAACCAACTCCACGGTGTTTGCTCAGTACTTACGGTTATACACTTTGAGAGCCCCTATGGCCGGATCTTTATGATTAAGTTAGCGCTCGTGATTATTCCTATGCCACTCAGGCTTTTATAAAGGAATAATAATGTTACTAATTTAAGATTAGTTACAATTTAAGGTAAATACTTAATTGTGAAGTTCTTGTGCCACTTAACGTTAATTCTTTAACCCGGAAAGCACAAACAATAAATTTCAGGCACTGCTCTTATCACTCATATAATCTGCAAAAATCGGCGTAATTCTTTACGCGAATTGTTTCAGAACCGTAGACTCGATATCGTGCTCAACGCTGCTAATATAACACCAAAATTCATAGCATTCGTGCCTTAAACCTCAAAAACCACAATAAACAATAAAATCGTCTTAAATAGAATTATGTAGGTATATAAGATATTTTAAGTGAAACACAAAATAAATTAATTATGTGCACAACACAAACATAATTCTTTATGCTAGCGATCAACTGTAGAACCCGGAGCTAGTTACACGTAATTCTTTATACGTGGTAAGCTAAAAGCGAAGTAGAAGCATTTAAGCCAAATTAGTTCGAAATTCATGTAGTTCAACCGCCGCTAACGCTACCAAGCCTCAATCCAGCAAAAAACAACAGAACACGAAGCTAACATGTTGGTTTTGGGGCTGGCTTGGACCCAGATTCCCACGTGTAGCCTAGTGGACCCACGACATCTAGACTAATTAAGAGAAGGAATAAATAAACTAAAATAGGCAAATTATATAATGGACGAAAACAAATAACATAAGCTTAAGTACACAAAAAAACAAATAAACACAAACAAAAATGAACAAATACTCACATAACACATAAAAATAATAAATTTCGGAAGTACACATGAACACAAGAGGAGACATATAACAACTGAAAATGTGTATATATATTAATGATGTATAGTGTGTATATGTGTCAGTTATTATGTACTTTAATATTATTATGTGCGTATGTATATATAATATATTACATATATATAATTAACGTATATATATAACATTCTACAAAAATCATTAAAACTGTAGGGGGACCGGTAGGTTGTTGGGGCTTAAAACCCTTAAAATTTGGGATTTTTTTCATATTTTTGCTTATTAATTAATCCCTAAAACTTATCCTAAAATCTTATTTCTTAAAATTTTAATGTCTTAAAGTTTTAACTTAATCTTAACTTAATTTGCATATTTTGGATTCATCTTCAAGCTTAGCTAACCTATGGTTAAGATTTTTCTGATTTTAGTTTCAGTTCGGAAGTTCAACGGCTTGAATCGGCAGATTTGATGTTACGTACATAGCGTCGACGAAGCTTCCATAATGCTATTATATATAGTACTTTGACTTTATGTATTTGTGATTTTAATGGCAACGGTTACGTACTTAGCTATAGCGTTTTGGCACTAGTGTATATCAGTCCCGGCGGAATATATACGGTTTGCATTACTAGAACATTGCCAAGTGGATTTGTAGTGTCAAAAAGGGTCCGATTCCTGATTTGATTTTATTGCTTTTTGAATACTTTTCTACCCAAAATTTTTGAGTGCGCAAAAACTGCGCTTGTGAGATTGTTTCCCTGGAGTTGTGATCTGCTGGCGGAGAAACTGTGTGCACAGGAAAAGCCTAAACTCGGCTTTCCATAATATCAATATTGCTAGAGGAAACGCCTATATTCGTCTTTCCAAAATCATAATATAAAGGCTTAGAAGGCACGGGATATTCTCTGGTGTAGTGGCGGTTGTGAATAACTTAGTACAAGTGGCGTTAAGCAGTGACGTACTTCACACGTAGGAACCTTAACACGAGTACTAGTTATTTTTGTAATATTAACTTTCCCAAATAAAATGTAAGAGCTATACCGATAGTAAGAGTGGTAGTTAATAACGATATTAAGGCTTAGTAATACTTACCAAATTTCGGTCCAAACGTGTAGAGTGAACTAACCCCGAGCGAGAGTGTAGGTAGATTATGAACAATTAGTAGTGCTACTTGTGGAGTCTGGCAGCTAGTCGGGGTCGGCGGAGCAAGTAGTACTATTATTGAGTAGACCGAGCGAGTAAGGGGCGAGGAATGGATCACCCTCTCGAGTCGCCGTTAGATCCCACTTACTAGCTTTGGTAAGCCATTCGGGGGCCACTGATCTTCCCGTACGAGCAGCCACTCGGGGTTCGTGCGTAGTAAGAGATGTCAACTTATTAGTAGTCGACCGCAACTATACAGTTTTATATACATGGCCTACAGCCAGTTGAGATAGCTGCAAATAAATAATTTCATTTAATAGAGTAAATCTAAGGCATAGGTTAAGGTAATCAAGTACTCGTACATTCGTCAGCCAGTCGGGGTCGAATTGTGCAAACGCACAAGGGCCATATTAGAGTAGTAGATAACGTAACCTTAAACCATTGTCACTCCAACTATACTTCTTAAACATTAGTTATCATAACTTAAGGTTAGGAACTTAGGCTCAAGTATTCATTAGCTATAACTTAACGTAAACTAAAAGTATTAGACAGGATTACACATATACCCGTTGAAAAGAGTGGTCGAGTCGTGCTAAAAATTGAGGAGCCAGACTGTGCAAAACTCACTGGCGAAGTACTAATACGATTCAAAATACGGTATTAAAGAATAGTGCAGCGGCGTTTAAATACGGATACGAAAACATAGTGCGTTGGTGATCTACGGGCGCCAATTATCAGTGCCTTAATATTTTAATTTTGTAATAAACATTCCTTATCAGCGTTTGTTGCTCAATTGTGGGCAACTAGAGCAAATAGCCGGGCTACGATCTCGCTGCTTCGCAAAATATAGGGCAAGAGTACTAGGCCAAGACGCGCCACCGGCATTCTACTGGCCACACCTCGGACCACGTAATCTTCGTTGACAAATCCCGACCCCTGTTTAATTCGGATAGCCGTCATAAAGGAAAACACCCAACCAATCCCTACCGCCTACAAAACATCCTAAAATAATAAAAACACGGTTTGGGGTTTAAAACAAATTGGCCAAATTGATAAGCAAAATTTTTACCCTAGCTATGAAGTTACTTATTTTTATCGTAACATTGCATAGACTACAAGTGTCGATAGATTGGGAAGGTTGCGGGGTTACCCCAGGAGCGCAGCTCACTATTCGGAAGTAGAGAGGGCTCACTCAAAATGGTGGACCGTAAAGCAAAATTGCTGGCGCCACAAGGCAAAAATCATATTTTTGCCGAAAAGATCTGGCGGCCCACTGCCCCTCTTGCTGCTACCTTGTTTGCACCCTCCTGAAGCGTTGGCCCGAAGCCTGATTTACTCCACCCTAAAACCTCCACCTCCACTCCAGCACGGCATAAAAAACTGGAAAAAATTGGCTAAAAATTAGAAAAATTTTTTAGCAAATTTTTATAAATTTTGAGGTTCTCAAAATTTCAAAATTCTCCACGTCCAACCTTCCCATCTGCCACGCATTCCCTGACGACTTCCCTATCCTGAAAGACAATATAGTCCCTTTGGCCACGGGCCCCCCGACATCAATACAATAGTCTAATTACGTTTACTTCTAGAATTTTCAATGCAATAATTACAACAGCCATTGTAAATTGTTAGAGCTGAAATGAAATGCATGCTATGCCGTTCTCGATGTACCGTCAAAGGCATAGGATGTAGTTTCGTAGACGCTATTTCGATGGATAAGCGAGATTCGGGATCGTAAAAGATAAGCAAACATTCCGTAATCTACGCCAAGGCGAAACTCAGTATCAGGTCTATCATGGGAGATTGAGTGGAACCTGCGGCGTGCTGAGATATACATGTGTTCGGCGGCCAATAGTACTGTTCTATGGAGGCGCAAATTCTTCTAATACCAAATAAGTTTTATGGTCAGTCAATAAATTGATGTATGCTAGGATATCACTTAATGCTAGCATAGAAATCGTGTGTTTGAGGAATAACTCAACACCTTTAGAAGCCTTAGTACGTGGTTTAACACCGTGCTAGTTCGACATAGTGGCTGAGCGAGATTCGAGACCGAGGTACAAGACACAAGCCTACATTTCCGTAGCCTGCGCCAAGGTGAAACTTGATCTGAAGACTATCAAGAGAGATTGAGTGGAACCTGCAACACCTGGTATATACGCTTATCAATATCAATTCAATTGTAACTCTGTCGAGGCGCGAACCCTCCGACTGCGAATTGAGTCTAGGGTCACACAACAAGTTGGTAAATACTATCATACAGAATAATTAGGCTTTGGTGGCATAGAAACCGTAGCGTTGACAGTCGCGTTTATAAAGAATAATTCGGCAGTTTTAAGAACTCATATAGCACTGAAGCTGTTGCTGTGGTATGATGAAATGTACATAGTGAAGCCAGAAGGGCGGAAATAAAATGCTGGCCATGCCGTTTTCGATATATTAAGCCTGAGCCTTATTATTAGGCTAAGCTAAGTTACTTATATGAGACATACACTAAGCCTAAGCCTGTGGGGGGCTGCCGCCCCCGAACACCCGTTCTAAGCTGTTCTTTGTTCTAACATTATAACTTACCGCCCCGCAGAGTAGCTTGGGCCCACAGTGATATAGCCAAATCGGCGGTCTTTTGCTGTCTATAAAAATCTTATTAAACCAGCGAACTGGCCATAGCGGAAGGCAATATCGCAAAAGATACCAAAATGATCGCGCTTATATAGCTAGTGTGATGAATCGGAAGCGACCCATCTCCGACCAATATATCGAGCACTATCGACGGGCAGTCAGATCTGTAACTAATATTATGTCATACTTTGACAGCTCGAGTTTCGGGGACACTAGGAATGTTCAAAAAAGAGAACAAAAGCAGGAATTTAACCTAAAGAGCAACCGGATACCGGTGGAACGTGATCCTGATATTAATTTATGAATAATTCATTGTTGTTTTATAAAAATAAACTATACTCTCATTTTGTAAATTGCAATCACACTCCACCCGCCCAAGGTGCGCGGAGTTAATTTTCGCACTGCAATGGAACTTTTATCTAACCAAGTTGTAGGTTTCCGGTCTTGCCCAAAGAAATAGAATGTGCGATATCATTGTGTATTTATGTTGCAACGTAATCATGTTATGGAGAGAACAGGTGCTCACTCGGTTGAGCCAGGGACGATGGGAGAACTTTATACGCCCAGTCGGTCAATTCGGCGGTTTCGGTGCCATAAGGCTGATCTCGGTGAGCATACCTATCAAGTATAGTGTGCTCGCCATTTTGTAATATGTATTGTGAAATACGTGTCAGGACAGGTCTGGGTACTGCACAGATCTTTCACAACTCAGAACTTTTACATATTCGATCACAAAACAAATTGTAGCGATCTAACCTTCGAGAAGGCTGGTCCGGGCACGCACAAGTGAATGCATATGCGCTGGACGGATAGTAAATGCAACATATTCTGGAGCGGGAACGGAAGGCAAAAAGAAACCAACAAAATTCCAGGAATCTTTGTTTTCATAAGAACAACGGAAATATATAAGTTTTGGATTTTCCTACAATTAGGGTATAGTATGGTTACAGCATTATCATTAGGGTCCACAAAGGCTTCAAAATTACGCATTGGGAAGCGCCATCTCTCACCAGTAAGTGTAATAACCGGTGACGCAGCTGCATGGCGCAACTTCCTAACACCATGCCCATACGACCCCGGCTATAGTAACCTCAAGGGTGGACCGTGAATACTGAATTTTAAACCTATTCTTGGTCAGACCCAAGAAGCTACGCAGCTTAGCAGGCCGCAGGCGCGCTTCACGGGGTGTGTTCGGACCCCGCCCGAAGGGTTGCGCTCGTGTCTAGTATCGGGTATGATTTCTGAGGTCCCCCAGGGAGGCTAGCACCGACACCTGCTCGCAGATCATGGAACTTAGCCGCTATTCCCTATCGTAGACTCATCGGAAGTTGTTTAGTTCTATTTTAGTGTGATAAGTGTTGAAATAAAGTGAGAAAATGTCAATAGAATTTTGAAGCTCAAGATGAGTTACCTGGTTTAAATCGCGGTGTGCTCCATGTTAGAGCACTGACCTATGTGGCCCCCACAGGGATCCGACGAGCCCTGAGTGTTTAATGTCGGATTATCAATGGCGTGGCCTGCGTTTTTCAGTAAATTCTAAGCGAACGCACTGGCACCTTGACCAGTGAAAGTTTTAACTCATTCGAATCAAGTATGTTCCTAACAAATTTTGAGTATCGGTCATATTTTAATAAAATTTTGCTCGTGTTATCCGGTTATTTCCTCAGAGCGTAAATAGCAGTGACAGAAGGCTCTGCTCGCCAGTCCTTGTGACATTCTCGCCCACAAGCCATGACGGGCGGCGCCTGCTCGTCCGAGCGGACAAACCAAACAAGAAAGCTTCCTATCGACTCGGTATTGGATAAAACTGTACTCGGAGTTTCAAAATGTAACGTTTATTTACAGAATTAATGTTTAGCGTTGGGACGAGTGTTGCTGAAAGTCTGCCGAAACGGCCGAAGTAAATCGCGTTACGGGAGTTTAGCAGGAGCTCGCCGAGGTCACGTCGGTTTAGTCAATCACGGGCAATGAGCGGTGAGAAAACAAATAAGGGTTGGAGCGTACAGATATTCGCCACGTTGCGAACTAGGGGCGGTTATCCCTGCTTCGACTCAATAATGGCGTACTACTCAGCTATGCAGCGCACTAAATGCGAGCACGACAGCGTCACTAGCGAGCTACCCGAAACAATACCGACTGCTGATTATAACGAGGAGCGCCGAACCGTTTATTCGTAGCCTATACTGGCATTAGTACCTACGTGTAACTTCGTCCTATCGTATTTGACGACACTTCCTACCTGAACGTACGACTGACCGAACAACGAAGACTGGGGGGGGGACAAAAGAAGGAGCAAAAATGGAACGGTTCCTTTTAATTTAGGCCTACGGGACGCAGTCGGGGTGCAACATGGCATGATGCGTCCTTATAAGCAACTTGCGAAACGATCATCCAGCCGATTGATTTCTCTTCGAATTTGATGTCGGGTTTTTTGGGTGATGAGGCGAGTCCTTTTCCGACAGACCGCACCTATCCGAAGGCTAAGTTAGCCTCAATTCCTACCTATTGGGATTGTTTGAGCTACTCGGGCCCTGGGCGATCGGCCCGGGACGCATTTGGGTCCTTTGTTTCTTTCTTGGGTTGTTGGTCCTTTGCCTCTCTCTAACGGTGCCTTTTCTATTTCACTGCAATGTTGCAGTGTCTCAACTGCATTGTAGTGCAGTTGAGTTATCACCGACTTAATGTTAAAAGTCGATGTACTCCTATGGCTGAATGGTTAAGACATGTGAAAACTGCAGCGGACTTGAATTCTCCGTGCAGGTTCAACTCATAGTACGGGAAATGCAGCTCGCTGCTACTGAAAATATATAAAGGATGAAACCTGGCATACATAGTACATAGCCTAACGGGCACTCATGATAAAATGTGAAACCTGGTTAAACTCAGCGATCGACTCGCTCCGAAAGGAAAAAGGGGTTTTGCACTCGCCCGGTTTGGGGCCAAAAAGGCCAGGGCGAGGAGGTAAGATTTCTGTAGTTTTAGAAAGTCTTAAAATTTTGTTTAAGGGCGGGGACACAGTGTTTCTCCCGCAAAGGCGAATTCTAGTAAAGGTTCAGGGGTAAAGTTTTAATTCTGTTTCCTTTTGGCAATGGTCCCTAGGGAAAACCATTGCGAATTGCAATAGCGAACGTTGGTAAACTTAGTTGTTTTGATCGCATTTTTATTGGGGTCCGAAACTGGCGTATTACCGCCAAACGATGCCCCATCGACACCGTCCGTTCAAGTTCGGTTAAATTTTGCTCAGCTGGGGGCGGGAGCCTCCAACTTATTTTGATCACGCGAGACAAGAGGACACTTGGAGGCACTCCGGTCAGTCGTCACAAAGAAATTCGCACTCAAATAAAATACTTACAGAATTGATTCAAATACCCTACGGTCGAAGTCAAACAAGTTAAACCGAGACGTTCCCTAGACAGCAATCCGTTTAGACAGCAAACACCTTAAGCTCAAGTGATAATACCTAGAATTTGATCGGTCTTTTGTATTCCCAAATTTTCTTAACTCAGGAGCAAAATGAAATTTTAAGGGTTTCCTAAAACCCGACGGAGGCTAGTCCTCCGTCCCTAATCTGCATTTCTGTCCAAGCCCAAACACGCCATGGGCGTTGGACCATCCACTAAGCTGTAAGTTTGAAAACCATAATAGCAAAATCATTGAATAAGTCCCTATTTTTCTGTGGCATGCACGTTCTAGAAATTTTACCGTGGTCGGCTCAGGAAAATTCGTTGATCCTTCCTCAAGAGAATCAAGTCATGTAAAACCTGGACAAGAAGTGTCCATTTCGTTGTACCTTACCTAAGACCACGGGGAATCAGAAAGACTTCGAATAGGTTTGATCAGTCCTCACTGCACTCTGTACAATCGCCTATCGTCTCCTACGTCGGAACTAGATATTAATGATTGATTCCAGAACCGGGATAGATGTAGCATTTCGGTGGGAACAGGGGGTTAGAACCCGAACGACAATGTTTCTACCTAAGTACGAGGGACACGCTACGTTCAGGGGAAACTAAATGAACAGTCTGTTACTCTTCAGTTAACAGGGAAAGTAAACCCCTGTTATCACTAAGCCCTTCTCACCTTACTTACGACTGTCGATTCTTGGGGCAGCACCAGCTGAACCCCCTTCGCGAGGTATGTACCTTCCCGGAAATCTTTGTCCATCGAGCGAATCCGAAACGAAAACGAAAATCGAAACAAGCAGAACTGCGTGAAAACTAAACACATTAGAACAGTGCGTCGGAGCCGGTCAGTAAAGTCGACCGAACTCCGCGCTGTCGAAGTTGAACTGATTCCAAGATTCGACACGTTGGTCGTAACCTCGAAATTTTCGCCTGTATGTTACGATGGCGATTTTGTCGCCGTCCAATCGTTGGCGACTTCTTGACGCCCACTTTTTGGGTTTTCTATCCAGTGTCCAATTGGGGACACTTCCGGAAAGTTGAATCTTGACGGCTACCGTAAACCGTCGATGTCCTTAAAGAGAGTCGGCTTCAATTAAATTTGCCGACTTTAAGTTTGAATCTTCCGAGTACTCGGAAGTTGACCATCTGTGATTTTTGTCCAAATTTTTCCAAGAAAAGCAAATTTTGAAGTCCTTATTTCCCGTCCTCATCGCCGGATGTCCAGCGAAATCGGATCCTAAACTCACAATGTTCGAACAATTTCCGGTCCCAACTTAACTTAAACTATTGCGACTACTTTCGGGACACGCAACTTCCTTCTTCAACCCAATTAGCGTGCCAATCTGTTTGAATTTGGATTGTTCAACCCTCCCAACTCGTCCTAACTCGGCGGCGATCGACTTAGTCTTTGTTGTCCTCAACTTGCCGCCATCCTAATTAAGCTAAACCGAATTTAGCAGATGACCCTCGTACGCGAGGACATCCAAAAATGTCAGAAAGAATCGAGCTAATTTGAAATTTATATCCGAGTGCCGGCACTTCAAAGTCTCGCCGGGGGGGAACCAAAGACGGGAGAACACCCGTCTCGAGGTCAAAGACGGGGCAGACCCTGCCGTAACAGTTCGGGAACCCTGCTCCAGGGCCCCTAGAGTCCCCGGGAGGGCCCTAAAGTCGCCCCCCCGTTCGTCCCATCCGTTCGTGTCTTGTCCGTCCGTAAAACTCTGAAATTTAGCGAATTTTATTGTATGATGTCCTCGTCCGTCCGTTTTTTCATGTGTCCTTATGTATATATTATATATATATATATATATATATATATATATATATATATATATATATATATATATATATACATATATATACATACATATATATATATCTACTTACAAATACTCATGGAAGACACACGAACACATACACACACACAGTACACATGAGACATGCTGGCGTCCTGAGCGACAGAAAGGTCGCTCAGAATAAACACACACGCAAGACACGTCCAACACAACAACAACAACGACGACAAAGAAGAAAACCGACCAGAAACGTCGGTTAGAGAGAGAACGAGGACAAAAGCGAAAGGACAGCGAGGACACGAGGCGGGTGTGGGAAGGATAGCGGGACAAGGGTAATCCGGGAAGATTTTCGAGGGGCTGGGGCCAAATTCGGTCCCAGGACGGAAAACGGGGTCGATTGATACCAAACACAAGGGGGGTAGACGTAAAAGCGGGTCGGAACCCATCGATGGGTTCTGATGTGTATTAGTATGGGGGCTTTAGCGGGCTCTCCTGCGTTAACGGTTGGGCGGAGCGACGCCCGCCGGGTATCGTTGGATTCACCGTCCCACGGCGATTTAAATGAGGGGTGATATCGTCACTGGGGCGGCAGGAGTAAAAACGGTACTAAAATCGCGGCGATTAGAGAGAGTGATGGTTACGGTGGGGGCGCGTTTGTTGGTCGTGCGGGTTAACGGAGCGGCGAAGCGAGACCCGCCGGGTATTTTTGGAGATGTCTCATCGAGACGAACCCAATGAGGGGCGGTTTGCCCATTTTGGAGTTAAACGAAAATCTCGATTTAGCGGTGCCCATTAACGGTTGACAACCGCTTTCCAGGCATCTTCGAGTGGCTATCGCGGGTCAGCAGGGATTCGGGCGGGGGTTCGACGCGTACTGTTGGATTTTACTAGTCGTCCTGAACAAAACAAGGGGTCACATGCGCCGGTTCCAACGCGGGGTATGGCGACGGGGATGTCGGAAAGTGGGGTTTTGTATTGGTTGCATACGGCAATAGGCTACAGAAACAAGGCGGTTCCGCCTAAAATTGTCCACAGGGCACACACACATAAATATATACGAATACGTACTTCATATATGATATGTCCCAACTGCATGGAAAGTGATAGTCCGAGTTCCCCGGTGACAATCCTACCTAGCGTAAGTAGCGATTGTCTCTACGTGTTACAGGCGAAGTTCTGGCGGTATCCGGAGCGATTCTGGAAGTCCCCTCACACTTCACCAACGTGTTCTACCCGTCTATTGTGGTTATGTTCCGAATCACGGCACCGTAGACGGCGACAGGCCTTCGAATTGACCCGGCATCCGTCGTTCCGCATGCTTGCGAAGACTACCAAAAGTGTGATTCCGCTTATTTTTACTTGTTGTTTTCCGTGACCATTACTCAGTGTGTCGCTAAAACCAAGTGAATTTTATATTTTTTGATTTCGGTCTTAATAAGTTTGGTTTCTTGAACGTGCAGCCAGGGGCCTCCTATTCCCGGACGGTCGTAACCGTCAAGCTATAGCGCGTAGTGTTTGTTGATTGAGTTTTAGGCTAGTTCCCCGTTTCCACTGGCATGGGGCTTCTTCTGCAGTATCACAGATCGGTGGGGGGAGGGCGATTTACGATCTTATAATTTCATCAAACGGCAACACTCGTCCCTAATTACAGAACGGTACAAGCGACATGTTATACTGAAACGGTACATCAATATACAAGCAGTACCTTTATACAAAATCGGTTCATTGGTACCCCAGCAATACTTTCATACAAAATGGATCATTGGTATACAAGCGATACTTTTATACAAAAGCGATACTTTTATACAAAACGGTTTATAGATATGCAAACGATACTGTTATACAAAAGCGATACTTTTATACAAAACGGTTTATAGATATTCAAACGATACTTTTATACAAAAGCGATACTTTTATACAAAACGGTTTATAGATATTCAAACGATACTTTTATACAAAAGCGATACTTTTATACAAAACGGTTTATAGATATACGAGCGATACTTTTATACAAAATGGTTTATACAAACGATACTTTTATACAAAATCGGTTTATAGATATACAAACGATACTTTTATACAAAATGGTTTATACAAACGATACTTTTATACAAAATCGGTTTATAGATATAAGTGACATTTTTGGTTTAACTGGTACATTAATGTGGGGGGCATTTTTATGCAAAATGGTCATGTGCCAACGTCTCCCGGTACGATTTTGAGTACGAAGGTCCTGAAATGCTCGTGACAGGGCCGAAGCGGCCCTGTTACATCTCTTATATTTTTAAATGGAAATTTTCGGACTTAGGTATACGGGTTGCAAGTAAAGTTTCTCTGGGACTGATTTGCTAGGATACCCGTCAACGAGGTCTGGTAACTTGAGGCCTATGCAAAAATTTGGAATGGCTTTTAGTCCGACCTGTTACAGGAGTATTAGCAGAACGTATCCGTTGCTCGGTAATTTGTTGTTTTGCTTTTCTGAGACTGGGCATTTAATTTGTTTACTGGGGCTGGGTATGGTCATGTTAAATGGTCAATATTTACGTTGTAGTAAAAATTTTCGAAGAATTCCAAATGAGTCCTCCTCCCATATTTTTAAGGGGAAAATGGACTTTCTACCTGGGGTTAAAAGATTGAATTGCGTCTCCATGCGCTTTTTTATAGCTGTACCCTACATAAATTTGCAAGCGCGAAGTAATGTGATAACATTAACAGAGAACCACGTTATAGTACAACACATGTCAATGCATATATAATACAGTCCTTTGTCACCCTAGGTGCTAAATCTCTGCCGTATTGGCTCTAAATTCCTTTTGGAGTCCCTCTTTCCTCACGACGTTAGACCTTCCACCCATCTGCGGAGGAAGCCGATATAAGGCTCCGTGACGTGAGGTTCAGCAGGAGGGTTGTCGCTGGGGCCCGTTTCCCATGCTCCCGATTCTAGTAGTTCCGGCGGGTATTGGGGCATCGTCGTTTTTCGTGCCCTGTCCGGAAATTGGCGTTTGATATCTTGAAATAGCTGAGTAAATTCCTTAGTCCATGTGTTCACGTCGTCCTGTCCAACGTCCCATGTTGGTGGTGGTGGGGCTATGATAGCTCGAGCGTTATTGTTTAGGAGGTAATCGAAAGAGCAAATGTGCCGGCGCACACGGCGCATGACCTTGCTTGGTGTATCCAAGAGACGGCCTTCGTATGGTTTAGATCGAAGGGCGGCTCTATATCCGCCAAGTATTATGATAGCCTGGGTTTGGGGCGTCGCGACACACGTCGCCAGACGGATCAGGAATTGCATAGTAGCACCGGGCCAAGCGATGGCAAACCATCCCTTTGAGGTGGCCATTTTCACTATCGGTGCGGCCATGTTGTCGCCCAGGATGAGTACCTTGGGCCAGGTGGCAATTCCGTGGCGGATGAAGGTCCGTATTTCTTCCAACAGACGGCCCATGACGTTGTGACATGGTCGTGGGCGTCGGCCGAAGGCGATGTCTTCCGGTCCAAGACCGATTCCCCAGAAAGAATCCGATCGGTTCGCCTCCAATAATTGGGCATGGCCGGTGGCCAGTAGGACGTTTTGGAATTTGGGTATTGTGAATTTTTCGAGGAGTACCGTTCGCATGAGTTGTGGTAGGGCTGGGCGAAGGCGCTCCGTTGTTTCGGGATCGAGGAATTTAGATTTGTTCCTCCGTGAAATGGCTTTGATATCTCGAGCTCCCATTTTGAGATCGGAGATATCTTGTCTGGCCTGGTCCTCGTCGAATAGATAAGTGACCAAGAGTTGGTATCCTTGCTCCGTTGAGGAGTATTCGATTGGGTACTGTTCGACAGTTTGACCCAACGGAGCCATATTTGATAATTCTGGCCAACGTGTGCCCTTTGATAGAAACGTTTCGATGGGCGCGGCGTAGTTGATGGTGTAAAATGGCACACGCAGCGACGAAATTTGTTCCATTGTGTGGATTTGTCGGTTGATATTTCCTGCAATAATATTCATCGCCATTAATGGCGGTTCTTGAGAGCGTTGGTTGCGGGAGCTCGGGTTCTTGGGAGCGATGTTTTGGGCTGGCGTTTGCGTTACAATCGTCTTCCCCGAGGTGGTTGTTTTGGAGCTCGAACCACCTCCAGTCCAATGTCACCAGGTCGTAATTGTCGTTGTCCGTCATTTTCGTCCGGTTCCAAGTCGGGATGCGCGGCTAGCATGTCTTCGATGTCCTGGTCATCAAATATGTCCCTGAAAGGTTCAAACATGTCGTGCTGGGCACGAACACTCCTGGCTGGAGGGTTCATGGGCATGACAGGGTCACGATGTCGAGTCGGTGGAGCAAAAGGCACAGTTTGCCGGACTGGGGCAGGGGGTCGGGGAGCAGTCTCTCGGGGCATCAAACGCGGGATCACCACTCGGGCTTCTGGTCCGTATGGTATATAGTCCGTATACACTCGGCGGCGGTCCCTAGCTTGACGATGTGGTTGGCGCCGAGTCGGTTCGGGAGGCTCTGTTCCCTCCTCGGTCTTTTCACCAGAAGGTCCTAACTCAGGGGAACCTTCACTTTCCTCAGTAGAAGGGTCAAGTTCAAAACGGGGTCTTCGACAAGGTCCCGGTAAAAGTTCACTTAGAGGTATGTCGTCTTCCCAGTCGTCCCAACTGACATGCGGTTGAGCTTTAGCGCGTGCGGGTCGAGCTAGAGTCCCTTTTATGGCGGAGGATGCGCTGCGCGGCGGCGCTTTCTTCCTCCCCCGAATAGAAGAACCCTTGGTTGACTCACCTATGGTTGAAGTTGTCTCGTTAGCCGTGGGAACGGCTCGTTTTCGAAATCGTTTGGATTTGCCGCCCTCCGAAGATTCGGTGGGTCGACGGGTCTCTTTCGTGTCCTTTTCCATGTCCTCACGTCTCCTAGCCAAACTTTCAACAAATTCTGCCACAATGTCGTCGGCGGCCGTTTGGGCCTCCGAGGGTGGGTGCTGTATGATAGGTCCTGCTAAATATTCTACTAAATCGGTTGCGTCCTGAAGTTCTCGAGCACGGGCCTCTTAATCTTTGATTCTTTTCCTTTCTTCTAATGCCCATTCCCATTCTGCTTGTTGGTTTTGTCTCCGAGTGGTCCAGCGACCGAAGGAAGAAACCTGTGGGGTACCAATCTCTTGCTCCGGTAGGGGTGATAACGCGACTGGGGTTATCCAATGCTGAGGTGGGGTTCTAGCCTTTCGAGCAAGGGCGGGATGGTCCATCGATGCGGCGGTGTTGGGGATTCCACAGTTTCGGGTGAAGTGTCTTCAGAATTTGCGGAAGACGCTGGTTCGCTAACTGGTGCGGGGGTTTTAGCTGGTTTCTGTCGAGGTTTAGGTACGGGTTTTCTAGCTGGGACCGGTCCTACGGGAGGTTGGCTATAAACTGGGGCGGATTGCGTGGGTGGTGGTCTAGGAGGGGTCGAGTACGGCGTGATCCATTCGTCTGGGGTATACTCCTCTAGTGTAGCCTCGAATCCTAAAGGCATTAGCGGCGTGTGTGGGAGCGGAGTAGGTGGAGCGGAGTAAATGTGTCGAGGTTTGGGATATCGGTGTTCATGTAACTCAGGGGATCCGCGGTGAAGGCGGTACTGTACCGGTGATTTATCCGTGTCGGTGATCAGGCGTTGTGAGCGGGGACTGCGGTAAGTTTGCGTAGCGGCTGCGGCGCGACGTTGGGCAGGTGTAAGCGGTGAGGTCTGGACAGCGTGTTCTACGGCTGAAGTTGGAGAGATGGCTTGTTCGGGCGTGTGAGGTGAGGACTCGTCTGGATCCTGTGAAGCAAGTAGTTCGACAAGGCCTAAGTCATTGACGTTGAATGGTCGTAACGAGCGGCCATTGCCTGAGCGTGGCAGAGCTAAAGGTCTAGTTGGTTCCTCAGTTCTGACGGATCGCTCTTGTTCCCGTATGGTAACTGGGGCAGTATGTTGTCCGTATTCCGGTGAGAATGAACCTGGGGGTTTATCAAGCGCATAAGGTTGCTCAGCAGGGTCTTGTGTAGCGAGTTCCTGCGAGATAGCGGGCCATTCGGTGTCGGGGGTTCTATCGGGATCACAAATAGGTAACCTGTTTTGTTGCGAAGCTCCGGATGAGCCTTGAGCTGGGGCCTGAACGGTCAATCGTTCCACTACGGCGCGATGTATGTCTGCCTGGGCTTGTGTGTACACTAGGTTAGGATCACCGATCTCCACACTAGTTGTGTCGGATGCATCATCGATGTCTTGGCGCAGCCGGTCGACTGCCTCTGGGTCGGCAGCCTGTAATTCCCTAGCAAAATATTTGTCGGCGAGGATAGTCTCTCCTGATTCTTGTAGTGCAGCCTCAATGTATGCGGGAGGCACAGCTTTCAATAAGTCAGCCATGTTCAGAAAACTGCTAAGTGGTCTGTAACATGGTTTGGTGCGATTAACATGAACTACATGGTCGGAGGCATCGGGTTGTCCGGGGAGTTTGACACAAATGCAGTGTAGCATTATCTTAGTGATTTGGTACGGTCCGCACCATCTGCGTTCCAGTTTACGTGAAAGTCCCGGTGTTGTGTAATATCGGTAGACCCATACATGATCATTAACTGGGTAATCGGGGACCTTGATCTTACGATTGTAATAACGCTTCCGATATTCCTTAGCAGACTCCATGGAGCGATAGGCTCGATCCCGGATCGTGGCTAACTATCGTTGTACGTTAGCGCGATAAGCTTCTGCTCCAGGATAGCGTCCCCAATCAGTCTGTGTCTCGATTCCACCCGGTACGCGGGGTTGGAATCCGTGCATGAGCATGAAAGGTGGGTAATGGGTGGAAGCATGTACGGCGGAATTGTAGGACATTATGCAGTAGGGTAGGACTTCATCCCAAGTAGTGTGGTCATTCTCGGGTAAAGCTACTCTTAGGAGGAATAGTAATGTGCGATTGAACCGTTCAATTTCTCCGTTGGCTTTTGGGTTGTAACTCAAAGTTTCTCGTTTAAAAGTGTGTAACCTAGCGCATAAGGCTTCCATGACTTCAGAAACGAAGCACCCTCCTCGGTCGGAAACTAGTTCTTCGGGTGCGCCATAACGGCACACTACATCTTCGATGAAAACCCGAGCTACACTTTTAGCTGTTTGGTCAGGTAATGCGGCGGCGATGACTAACTTGGTGAATTGGTCAATGAAGGCAATAACATACCGATTTCCTTTTCGGGACAACACCCGAGTGTCCAATATGTCAACGAACATGCGGTGCATAGGAGCACTGGCCAGCGGGTTATCTCCGAGCGCGGCTCGAACATTTTGAGGTAAATTTCGTGATCGCTGGCAGAGCACGCATCGTTTTACATATTCATCGACGTCCTTACCCATGGTTTCCCAGTAATAAAATTGTTTAAGTTTACTCAGTAGACGATCCCTACCTGGGTGTCCACCGAATAGAGTGTCGTGTTCATGTTTAAGTATTTGTCGAATGAGAAGTCTGGGTACGCACAATTTAGGTCTGTGATCGTTCGGCATGATGGGATGTAGGTACAGAATAGCTGTGTCCGGGCAGAGACGGTAGTGGTGGGCCTCTAATTTGAGAGCGGTGGCTGCCTTTTCGTCAGCCGGTGGTTGTCGAGTATGTAGATACCACCATATAGGTCCAAATTGTTTGTCTCTACGCTGGATATAAGGTATGTAATTGAGGAGATTTCGTCCTTCATACTGTTGAAAGTGTGGTAAGTATATGTGTTCACCAGTGTCATAAACCTGTTCAGGGCGTTGTAGTAGTACTCGTGGTCCACATGCATAAGCGACCCTAATTAAGGTATCGAACTCCTCGACTTCTGGTAAACCACCATATCTTTTCCTAGAAGTTGTAGGTAAGGTTCGAGGTCTAGTGGGGTCAGGTGTACCAGCAGTGGCACGGGTTGAACTTTCGCTTGCCGCGCCAGGGGCGGGCGGTGTCGGAGCAGTCGGGGGTTCTTGTGGTAGTGTAGGTCTAACAAATGTGTCAGGGGCTGCTGAAGGTCCAGGGGTTGAGTCACTCGTAGGTTCTTGAGTAGGGGCTGGTTCAGTCGGCGGTCCTGGAGCGGTCGAGCGCTTCCAAGGCATCTCGACTCCTTCGGGCCATGGGTCGTCGATGTCTCCACAGAAAATGAAACGCGTCGGGTCCGGTAGAGGATCATATCCTGGTCCTCCGAACATACGGTAGAATCGTTCTCTAACGTGCTCGGGTGTGAGGTTAACGGGAGCGTCTGGGGGAAGTCCCATTAACTGTCACGTAAGTCGTTTCCAAGCTTCCTCGGTAGGAAGTCTCCGTGGTGGTTTGGCAGGAGCTTTGCCCTTGCCACGATCCTGTCCTTTTACGGCTACAGCAACCATTCGAGTATGGTCCTGCTCGTCGTATTCGGCTTCATCAGCCGAGTCAGAGAAGTCCACGTCGTGTCGGGGATCGCGTGAAAGTCCATCTGCATTTGCGTTGGCCTTGCCAGGTCGATATTCAATGTTGAATCCACCGAATTCCATGAGTAACTCGTTACGCCATTGGGCTAGGCGTGAATTTCGCGGTGGCCGTTCAAATAATGCCTTAAGTGGCTTATGATCGGTCTCGACATGAAATTCGTGTCCAAGCAGGTAATGCCTAAAATGTAAGGCGGCCCATCGAATAGCAAGGGCTTCGGTTTCGATAGCGGGGTATCGGCGTTGGTAGTCCACTAATGATTTGCTGGCATAAGCGATTGGCAATGTCCCTTTATCGGTCTTTTGCGAGAGCACGGCTCCTAAAGCGTATCCCGAAGCGTCCGTTTGTAGTATGAAGGGTTTGGAAAAGTCCGGGTAGATGAGTAGTGGTTCTTGTACTAGCGCTTTGCGTAGTTTTCCGAATGCTTCCCCGCATTGCAGTGTCCATTTAAATTCGTTGTCCTTACGTCTTTGGGCATTGAGTGGTTCGCAGATTTCGGAGTAGTGTGGTATGAATTTGTGGTAGTAGCCTACAAGTCCTAAAAAGCTCTGTAACTGTTTGAGGGTCTCAGGTCGTTTGTAGTTATCTATCGCGGCAGTTTTCTCGGGGTCGGGTTTAACTCCTTCGGAGCTAATAATATGCCCGAGGTATTTTAGTTGTTTCTTTCCGAATTGGCATTTGGAGGGCTTTAACTTAAGGTTGGCCTTACGAAACCTGTCAAAGACTGTCATAAGGTCTGCTAGGTGTTGTTCAAAGGTGGGTGAGAAAACTAATATGTCATCTATGTAAATGAGGCATCGTTCCCATTCCAAGCCTTTTAAAATGATTGACATGCACCTTTGGAAGGCGCCTGGAGAAGAGTTTAACCCGAAAGGTAGAACATTGTATTCGTACTGTCCGTGGACAGTAACAAAGGAAGTCTTTTCCTTGGTTTCGGGACCTAATTCCAGTTGCCAAAACCCTTTGTTTAGGTCCAAACTAGACATGAATTTTGTATTTCGCAGGCAGCCTAATATGTCGTCTATGCGGGGTAACGGGTACAAGTCACGTTCGGCGACTACGTTGAGCTTACGAAAATCCACGCACAAACGTAAAGTGCCGTCACTCTTAGTGACGTATACTATGGGGGTGAATCTGATGGTGTTATAAGGCCTGCTTCTACCATGTTGTTTAGTTCCTCCCTCAAGGGTTCGCGTAGAGAATGTGCCAATCGGTAGGGCACTTATTTTATAGGTTTGGCATCCCCTGTGATTATCCTATGCTGGTGTACACCACACCTACCTAGGTCGAATGGGTGCACACTGAATATGTCGGCGTTTTCGGAAATGGTCGTTTTCAATTGCTTTAATTCATAAGGGTTAAGTGTCGTTTGTCCAAAATCGATTTTGCTCAGTACTTGTATGGATCGTTCCGTGTCGATTGTTTTCTTTTGGTCCTTTATGACTTGCACGACATTGTCGCGTGTAACTCCGATGCGGTTACCTTGTTTGGTGTGTTGAGGAGGTCCGAGTTGGAGTAAGCGCTTATTGCTGTCATATAAGAGCTCGACCTCGTTGTCGTCAAGCATCTCGATGTGTCCGATTGTTTGTCCTGCGTGTATGGCAACTGGTATGTTTCCAAAGTTCATCATTGCTACTGGAATCATGCGTTGACCAGTGAGTACCAAAGCGTGAGCTATAGCGATGTCCCTACCGAAGGAGTCCGGTACAAATAGTGCTTGGCCTGTGGGCGGCTGAGTGATCTCGGGGATAGCGTTTATGAATAGTTCTGTGTTTGGTGGTACCTGTGTATATTTCCTTGATACTACGTTAATGACTGGCGGTCGATAGTCTCCTTGGTCCGCAAAGGGCGCGGAACAATTCTCAGTTCCGTTGGATAAATCCAAACAACGGTCCTTGAAGTTTATAGCTACGTATGGGAGGAGAGCCATGAAGTCGGTGCCTAGGATGCATTCGTACGGTGTGTCGGTGGTTACTTGGAAGTCACATGGGGTGCTTAGCTAGCCTATTGTAATTGGTGCTTTCACCACTCCACTAATTGTCAGTTCCTGTTGTGTAGCCGATACTATGCGGGTGGTGTTAGTGTCTCTGGGTACTAGACCTAAACGGGCAGCTAGGGCTTGTGACATGATTGAGACATCAGCTCCGGTGTCTACAAGTGTCGTAACTGGGGTACCGAGTATGGTTGCATTGATGAGTAGCGGGGTATTGCCTGCATTCATTGTGTTTAATTGTCGGGTGAACATACCTTGTCGAGGTCCACGGCGTAAGTCACGGGTAGGAGCAGCGAATAATTCGTCGTCTGCGATGAGTACAAGTTCCTCTTCGGACGAAGCACGGGTGGTCAATAGTCTGTTGGAACGACGCGGGGCACGATTGGACACAACGGACACGCGCGGCGTCCCCGGAGGTACAATCGAAACCTCGGTCGGCGAAACTCGGGGTGTAGTCTCCTCCTCAGGTGGTGCACTTGGGCCTCTTTTGTCGGCTCTAATCCACCGAATTGCTTTTCGGGGTTTTCCATCAGTTTTGATCAATCTCCCCCGGCACGGCAGCCACCGGGGTAGGTAGTATGCGTACTTAGGAGAAACCTTACACTTGGTCATACAGTAGATCAGACTTATGCACCGTTCACAGAATAATGCGTACAGCGACTGGAAAATTTCTGTTACAAACGATGCGTCGTCCGTACGGTGTTACAAACAATCAATCGTCTGTATATCAGGTTATAGACGACAAGGCGTCTATAAATTTGGTTACAGACGATTCGTCGTCCGTAACAAACTTTACAAACGATGAACTGTCTGTAATAATTGTTATGGGCGATCAGTCGTTTATAACATTTGTTATAGATGATCGGTCGCTTGTAACAAATGTTATAAGCGACCAATCGTCTATAACAAATATTACAAACTAGGAACAGTTTGTAATATTAGCTATGGATTAATTTGTGATGTATAAATTGTAAAGTATACTTGTCTGTATTGGTAACTGCGCGCTTTGCTGTACTTTGACATTAAATGTGTATTCTGTTTAATGGTTACTTGAAATTTTTTGGCGAGGGAACAGAACTATTGTAAACTCTAGACTTCCATATCCAGTACGTTTGTGTTTGTTTCAGTACGTTACATATAGTCACTGAGTCTTTCATTTCATCATTTAATGTATATCAATAGGTTGGGAAGTTACATACGTTGGCACAAACAATATTTGCTATAAATGATCGGGTTCCAGCGATGAAGCTTAATTCTTTTGCAGATGATCTGTCTTCCGTTACAAAAATAGTTACATGCCGAAAATTGAAAAGATATAGTTAAGCAGGATATTAACACTACTACGCAATTGGTCAACTTAGGTTGCGTTTTTATTATAGCCAACAGTGGCTCAATATTCTCGTAAACCCAAGGTAGTTATATTGTGAACTGTAATAAATAGTTCAATATTACGGTTAAAACCAACAACACAAGATGTTGTTGCTAGATTTGATCTTAGTATTTTAAATAATGTGTGTGCCTTTAAATCGAAAACAGTTAGACCGTGAGGTCTTACCGCTGAGTTGTTTTTGATTTATTCAGCTCTTCTAAATTAAACGTGGACCGGTCCGCACCTGTAGACCGGACGTGTCCGGACCTGCAGACCGAACCGGTCCGGCTGCATCGCCACCAGCTATGGGATGACCGCGGCGTTACGGTTTGGTTTTTATTCACACATATCACGGCCATACCATTTATATTTCGTACTCCAGCAGCCAAAAGGACAAATGATTTCGAAATTTTTTACATAAATTACAAAACTCAAAAAATTATATTAACTGATATCATTTTCCTACGATGTAGGCACATCGTGCACATGCTGTATAGTGTAGATTCCAGGCAAATACAATTATTTTCATCGTAATCATAAACTTCAAAAACATGCAGATCCATTCTATTTTATAAGGTGAACTAATATGAAAAATGGTACAGTTATACAATTTTGGACGCCAGAATGTTGAGTTTTCAGACTTCTGCAGCGGCTATATCGATGTATATAACTTCAGATTTCACCGAATATAGTAATATATCTCTCGCTAACAAAAACCTACAATGTGCTATGCAGCTTTAAATATTCCAATTTATTAGCACGATAGGGAGAGTTTCATTAAAATCGAGAGTGGCAGCTGATCTTGTAAATTTAATGCCATCGCCGTAATGTGGTTTCGATTTACACATATGCTTCAAACTTCAAATAGAAAAATGTTTGTGCCAAGCTGCAAAATTTTAAATCATTCACACAATATTTGTCATCGTTAATTTGTCATTTATTTAATTTAATTTGTCACCAAGGAAGAAATTTTAATATTATTGCTCTTGCAAGACCAAAAATGGAGCACGAGCTAGAATAAGAAGCTTTTGAGTAGTCTGCAAACTGGAATTCACAGGTTATTGTTAGTCTTAGCACCCGATGCCAGTAGAAGAGGTTAGAATTTGCCGCAAGGAATTTGTAACTCGTTGTGTGCTCAAGGAAAGAATAATAGGAGGTGCCATAGCAGTGCAAATAGACATACTGCATACACAAACTCATGTGAAGTCAGAAACCTATGTGTGCTGCTAGAGGTCGCTTTTTGATTTTGCATTATTAGATGAACGAATTTTAGTCAGTCTAAGATATAATTCTTCAGAACAACGCCCATACAACGGCGGTTGCATCGATACAAATACCTTAATATAAAGTTGTGCAAAAAGGGTGGAGAACTATGACATTGAATAGACTGGAAGAAACTCATTTTTATATTGACTGTTTACTAATTTAGCAGAACATCAATAAAACTAACAATTAGAGTTAACTATGTACCAGATTTTCTGTAGTGGTTACAAAATTTTAGGACCTGAGGCACATATTTCCGACACTTACTAACTTTGCTTACATTTTCCGAGAGCATAACGGAAATGGCTTACATTCAAATTTAATGGGCGCGAAACTTTAATTTGATGCGCGATTAAGGCAATATATTTCGTATATTTTAGGTCTCGTGGATCCATTCAAATCCATTTGGACCAAACCCTGCCGCGTTATTGTCTAAATTACACACATCAAATGTTGAACTGCTCTACAAAATTGAGTCCAACGTCACCGATATAGCTGAAGTGGTTATAGAGATAGGATTGTTTCCGCATCTTGGTCTTAAGGGGCTGTTTGAAAATTTCTTTTGACCCGAATCGTGCATCTTAAAACATATCTGTAGCAAAGCATTAATCAGTTTTATCGAACTTAGATAGCACTACAAAAAGAGCCTAATCTGGCTCAAATATTTGCAGCAATTGTCCAGAAACAATGCATAACATATTTTATACGATCACTTTCCGACCTGAATCCGGCCTCTTAGGCCCGTTTCTTGGGAGAAGATGGCGGAATACGTTTTCGCGTTCAACGGAATGGTTGATCGGTTTTTTATAACTGCTATACACAACGCATTGTCTATAAAAATATTACAAACGCTTCGTCGTTTGTAATGTTAATTATAGACGACCGGTGGTTTACAACATTTGTTATAAACAACCGATCGTCCATAACAAATGTTATAAACGATCGATTGTCCATAAGAAATACTAAAAACAGTTCGTTGTTTGTAATATTTGTTACAAACGACGAATCGTCTATAACCTAATATACAGACGATTGATCGTTTGGAACAAGGTATGGACGGACGACGCATCGTTTGTAACACAAATTTTCCAGTCGGTGTACGCATTATTCTGTGAAGGGCACATTACTACGCTGACGATGATGGTGAATATAAAGTAGGGCGATAGTCCGGTATACTCTAAAGCAGGAAAGTTAACTATCTTTTGAACTTGTTCCTTGGCTATTTGAGCTACCTGTAAGTTCGTCGCCTTAGCGTCGTCGAGTGAACTCCAAGTTAAAGGTCTTAATTTAAGGCCGGAGAGCCGGTCAATAGTAATATTTGGTCCAAATTTTATGGTAATTTCCTCTGGTTTTAGCATGCTTGTCAGTACGATTGATCCCACGACTAATTGTGTATAATTTCCGTGGGGAAACCATAAGATTCCGCTGGGTGGAACCTTAATAGCCTTGCCCAAAGTTACATGTGCGAGCTGTCTACGATTAGTCAGTATAACTTCAGGTTCACTGGTCCTAATTAAAACACCTTGAATAGTTGTGTGTACGGCGGTATCATTGGCCAGTGGGCCGATAAGCGTGCGGTTGCTGCAGGCGTGTTTGGTGGATTCTGGCACGAATTCTCCTGCGATAATCCATTCTAAGCAATTTGTACTGTGGTCGGTTAGCAACGCGTGGGGTGCACAAAAAGCAATTCCGGGTCGGTGCTTGCACGCTCCTAGGTTCAGCGACTCGAAACGCACATGTCCCAGTCTGGCTGCGTATTGCGGTAGCGGTAGTCTCAATTGCGTAAGCGTGTCGGGAGCGTTCCAACCTGTGTTGTAAACTCGGAAATAAGGTCGAACATCGCTGCGTTTGGGCAAAGGTAACTGCAAAATAAAGCCGAAGCGAAATCCAGTTAAATCTACACTTACGGGCATCACTCGACCAAACTGATATGCTAAACTGGGTTCTCGCATCAGGATGGTCTTGGATATGCGAGGATCCATGGCGAATAATCGTCGTAGCATAACGACATCGATAACAGCAGGGGAGAGTTCACCATTTAGCATAGACTCCATGATGGCCTGTACCGACGAGCGCATGTTCGCTCGCAGTATGTGGTCAATCAATTGGTGATGCACGTGCGTGACCTCTTTCTGGTCAGCGCATCGGACCTGTTCGATCATGGAGACTACCTCCTGCATGCTGTGGTGCAGAAATGCATAAATGTCCTCATTAGCGCGAGTTAATTGCTTGTTTGCTTTAGTGTTCCGAAAAGAGACGTTATTCGTCTCGCGCATAAACTTTTCGAGAACGGTCACTTGCTGACGTACGTTATTAATATGGACGCCGTTAGCGAAGGCCATTCCCAAACCAAGAAAGCCGGAAACGGCGCCTGCGGCAGCGGCGATTAAGCTTGCAAAGCGTTTTTCTCGGCGGTTGGTAAGGTCACATAGGTGCTCGTTCTCCACGCAGAAGGAATGCACGAGCAGCGAGTAATAATTGGTATCTAATATGCCATGATATGCGTCGTCCAATTCGCGTTCTAGGGCGCTCAAGGTAGTATGTAGCTGCGGTTACTCAGTGCAATATCAGAGGTGATTACCAAACCTTGCGGTTCGACAACGGCACCTACTTGGCGGTTCACAAACGCACCTAATCGCGAGATTGCATCGCTGAAAGGCGAGAGCGTGGCGTGTGTGGAGCTTAACGTCGAAAGCCAAAGTAACAGTAAGATGGTACATACTTTCCGCATGCCCGTGTTCTGACCTAATCCGCTATTCAAGCCAGGTGAAGAGGGTCGAGCCATCTTTCGGGGAGGCTCTTATTCATCCTCACTATTTACTATTTGTCCATCAGTTCCACTCGGGGTTTCCCGTTCAACTGCCCAGGCATTCTCTCCAGTTGGTTCATTCTGCTCACCAAGATCTTCTTCGGAAGGGTTCAAACAGTCGGCCATCGCTAGAGCCAGCTGTTCGTCCAGGTCTGAACAGAGCTACTGATACTGCTACGTCGGAGTGAACACGGTTCCGAGATCAGGTAATCTACCTCTACGTGCTCACCTATTGTCATACCGCATTCAATTTGGAGCATATTTACGCTAGCCGGACGTCTCAGGAGTCTCAAACGCGCACAAAAGAGCACTACGCGGTCCCGTCTATAGGACTCGTCAGTAAACTCCATGTTATTCATTGCGTACTGAACGAAAGTAGTTATTGGGACTCCTTCACTACCCTGATTTCGATAGATAAATTCCAACAGCTGAGGCGCTTCGCTCAGCATCTCATGCAGGTCGATGTTAGCTGCACGGGAGAGTCGTTGCATTCGGGGTGTCTGAATACCAATATAGTATCGCCAGTTAGGTATTATGTACCCATCAATGCGGATAGACGCACAAGCGGTGCTCAAAGTACCTTGGTAGTTCCACTTTCCGTAGTGTCCGACAAAATAGCAGCAAGGATCGACACTCTATGTTGGTCGGCCATGACTCCTCTTACACTCTCGACACGTTGGGTGCTTGCTCAGCTCTGTCTCAAATTCCTTCTCCATGACTTGCTGGAGCGTGTGGCCATTCACGCATTGACCCAACAGTTCTATGATGAGTTCCAGCGAAGCAAGAGCCACTGGATCGAGGTACAATCCAGATACACGTTGATCAATAGGGGAGGCCATGCCTAGGATGCTGCTTAACATAGCGGAATCTCGTTGAAACGCTGCGTTCTCACTGCATTCGAAACGAACGTCGAATATTCTACTCAGGTTATTCAACTGTTCCATGGCTAACACAACTCTCCTATAGAAAAGAGCCTGGGGTTGTAGTACCACAGACTGTCCGAAGTCGGCGTTTATCTCACCTGCTCTAAAGTTGATCGGAATAAGGCATTCCGCTACGAAGGGGTGCGAATTCTCAGCTATTTCGATGCGCGGATATTGATAATTCGAGGTCTCGGCATGATCGGTAGAAATAGTAAACAATGTGTCTGGTCCTACAATGCGATTCCGTTCACTCGCTGTCAGTGAGCGAACGTGTCCTCGTTCAATCGGAAGGTCATTAGTAAGATAAAGTCCATACATGCTGTGCAATTGCTCATCTAGTCGGCGTGATCGTTCGTCGTTAGCGTCCTGTACAAAGTCAAGTAATTGTCTTCGTCCCATACAAGCGTCTGAATGTTCACTGACTATAATTACGGATTCCTCCGAATTACCCGGGGACATACTTGGTCTCCCTTCGACGGATTCATCCTCAGCTGTCTTAGGTTTCTCAAGTGGGCTATCCGAATTACCCGAGGGCATACAAGGCACCTCTTCGACGGATCCCAGAATATCGCTGGAAACATTAGACAAAGTGTCAGTGGACTCACCTAAATTACCCGGGCGCATACGTGGCGACCCTTCGATAGGATCCTCCCTTGCACTGTTGTCCAACTGAGCCAATCTTAACCCGCTCGCGTTCAACGACTCATTCTCATCACTATCGTCTTCGGTGGTCTCACCCGACTCATCCTCGCTGGTAGTGTCATCAGCGTCTCCGGAGCGGATTGACAAATGACTTGCCCGCAGGTTCAAGTCAACACCTTCGTCCGATGGTACTCGCTGTAACATATTGTTTCGGCGCGTTTCCCACGCCCCTTCACGGTGCCACTCTCGTACATCGGGGGTAGGTTCGCGTCGGTACCAATCAGCGTTCGGATCTTCCCAATTTGCCCAGAACTCTTCGTCGCTCAATAGTTGTTCCTCGTCCAGTTCATCGTCACTATCCTCACTACAACTGTCGATCAGATCCTCGGGTGCACTCATCACTTCGTACTTTCGCTCGTTTCCCGGTACCATATCACTCATGCTAGCATCTGATAGGGCGCCCTGACTAAGATAACACTTATTCGCATCGCTAGTACAGTTCGCATCGCTCGGTTCGGATCCGTTTTGTTCAAATAGGAGTTCAACCGACTCCCTCAATTCACTATTCTTCTGTTCAACGACATCATTAACCACATCAACTTCATCATGCAAGTCATTGAAAAAACTTAGCTCAGCATGGGGAACGTTACTGCGCGCTTCAGCAACGCTTGGCGCAACGGAAGCCTCACAATGCGATGGACGGCCTTTAATTGCCACTCCGCCATCAGCATCCCCGTATCTGGGCAGACCCCGGGCAGTACTTTCAGCCCCAACGATCATACCCGCTTCATCGGTGCGAACGGTCGCGAACCCGCTGCTACCTCTGCTTGGATACAGGTGACAAGGGCGGCCCCGGTCAGCATCAAGGAAGGACATAACGACCGTGGTGCCCCTTGCCAATGAGGTCGGGAAAGTCACTTCAAGTCCATCGGTGCTATAATTGGCCGGTTCAAAATAGCACTCAATTACATCAACATCGCTTCCATCATCATCCGCCATAAATTCACTAAGACTGCACGCGCGACCTGACTTAGGCAAATCAGCAGGTTCATACGACACACAATTCTCATCATCACACAAGGGACGACCCACGCGGCGGTCCGACCCACATACTACATCATACGACCTATAATTTAGAACGGAACTAGGGCTAGGCGACTCTGATGAGGCCTGTACATCGTCTAACCTAACCTCCATCGTCCCTGACCTTCCATCGGTCTCCAAAAGCTCCATGGGTGTCTCACACGACGACCCGAATCGATCCATATCTTCTTGAGCCATATCAACGTCCTCGGCTTCCCTGCCGGAATAATCATCAACAACATCCACCACACTCTCTATCGGATGGCCAGCCACAGAGGAGGAAAATAATAATAATAATGGCTCAAATACATCAACATCATCATCCACATTCCTCGCAGTCATCTCCAAAGAGCTGGGGGTTCCGGAATTCCCCCTTGAGGTGATTCCCTGGGGACTGCCGGCAATAAAATCATCACTTCTCTCAAAATCACTTAACCTACAATTTTCAACATAACTATTCTCCATTTCTTCACAAATCTCATCACTACCATTACTATCTCCTAATGCAATTAATGTTCGTTCGTCCATTCCGGGCCCACGCATGGCCGGACAGTTCGATTGATCGATCGGTCGCTCGCCTCGCGGTTCACTTTCCAAATCGCTCGCTGACATATATACAAGTGGATCGAAACCTGCGCTAGGTACATCCACACATGACATATACAATCCCTCTCCCAAATAAGCCTCTTTTTGGTATTTTCTATTTTCGGTGCTATATAATACAGTGCTGGTGCTATCATCCAAGTGTTGTTCATAGTCACTGTCCGTCAGGCTCAATATCCTATCTTCGGGATTGTCGATCGGCTGGAACGGACTACAACTCCGGGGAAGACGCGCTGCGTCAGCCCAAGGAACGGTCGTAATCACATTCAAATGCCTCTCAGCAAATCCCTCTGTCATCTAGGAAAAGTCCATGTCATCGTCGTCTCGGTTCATTTCATATCCGTCATCGTCATACTGCGGTTCGTCTGCAATTGGAATAGCATTCACTCGTCCAGTCGGGGCGCTATATCCTAATTTACCCTGGATCATGCCGAGTTCGCGACTGAGCACATCTAGACGGTGGGTGGTGGCTGGGCTAGGGTCACGATTTCCTTTTGCTTGCGAGGCACTACAGTTTAGCTGGTATCGGCGGCGCTCTCCTGCACCTCCGTTTCTATTTCATCCGTTTCCTGTATAGGGACGGTTAGACTGCTGTTGTGAACCTATACCGCGGTCGAACTGAGATCGTTCGTTAGAAGCTCTCTGGTATCCATTAGTCTGTCCTGGCCGGTTGTTATACATAGCAGGTTGTCGGTTACCTGCATAGTCTCCATTTCCACGAACATTATTGGCGAAACCTGGGGGAGGACTGTTAGACTGATATCCTGGTTAATTCAGGTTCGGGCGACTTCCCCCATTATTCCATCCTGCGTTATTTCGATACCCGGCTCTGGTCTCGAAGCGACGAGGCGGAAGCGGTTGAGGACCTCCACGGCCCATAAGATAGTTATCGTTTCGTGGGTAGGCTCCTCCGTAGTTCCTCGGTTGGTACTGCGTTGGCTCTCGACGCACACCGCCAGAAACATAGACTGGTGCAGGTTCGGCATTGCGCGGCATGCTGTTGGCGGCTGGTGGATAGCGCGCGGGATGCGGACAGTCGCGCATGACATGTCCTGGTTCGCCACCGCGATAACAAGTAATATGCGGTATCGGCAAGCACGGCGGCGCAGCAGGTGAGCCAGGCACAAACGGCGGAGCGAGAGCATTTAGTTGGCGCGTGTTTTCAGCTCGCTTGTCAATTACGTCTAGCAACCGACTAATTGTGTCACTATTACTATTGTTTGCCTTGCGGTGTTCTTCTATCATAGTCTGGAGTTGTGTGATCAGACCTTCGCCTCCTTCCTCAAGAAGTGAGTTCACTGTTTTAGTGCGGGGCTTGCTAGTAACCGAGGCGTCTGGGTCCGGGCAAGCAGCGTTTGCGTCTTCATACCGCTTAGCGACAGCTACCGTGTCACGGAACGTTTCGCACTCGTGAATATGGTTAAGGACTAGCCTGCACACTTCGGGTCGTAAGCCCCTCTGAAAGAACATTCGTAACATGGTGTCCCGTTGCTCATCCTCCATGTCGGGGAAGGCACGATCACACAACTTCTGTAGTTCTAATCCGTACATCACAACTGGTTCGTTGGCTCCTTGTTGCCTAGTACAGAGTCCTGATAGGGAGTTTTCAGGTCTACGAGAAGACGAAAACAGAAATCGTAAGTTGGCGACGAGTCCCAGGAAACTTTGACGCTTCGCCGGTGGAAGGCCTTCGAAGGCCTCCCTTGCCGGTCCACGCAAGAGAGCGGGTACACAAATTAACTTTCGACGATCGTCCCAACCATTGGCGTTGGCGAGACGGTTGTACATACGGACCCAATCCTCGAAATCCTGGCCTCCAGGTTTCCCATCAAAGGTCGGCATGTCCCTTAACGGTATCATAGGAGGTCCGGTGGGCTGGGTGGTTAAGTGGTGTAAAATCGCATTCGTGGCACTCGCGTCCGCGCCGAGCGCTTCGGCAAAGTCTCCACGACGTAAGTGTCCGGTCGGTCGGGGTGGCGGCGAAGTTAAAGGTCGCTCGCCGGCAGTTGCAGCCGGTCGAGTTCTAGTCCGTACGGTGTCCTCCACCGGTCCATCAGTCGCGCCGAAAAAGTCACTAGTCTCCAAATCTCTGTTGTGGTTGACGTTAGAGTCCATTCTCGCAACGTAGATAGTCAGTATTAATCAGACGCAGATGCACACGAGTTGCAAGTCCCAAACAGTACTGGAGTTATTTATTATAAATAGTCGAACTAGTCACTCAAACTTATGTTATGGTAACCGTGAACGCACTCTCTTTCTCAGGAAACCACAACGGTCGGCGGAGTCTTGTTAAAGCAGTACACGAGAAACAACTCAACAGAATTAAAACGTTTGTAACCAACTTATACACACAACGTACCCTAATCCTCAACTAAAGCACAGTTAACGCAACGGTACAAACGGCACGATTAAATAAAGCAAGTAAGCCACGACACAGACAATGGAAGTGTACGCAAACGATAACGCTATAAACAGTAAAATGTAAAACAAAACGGTACAAAACAATTATTGAGAGAAAGAGAAGAAAAGAAAAAAAAATTACAATGTCCGATCAATAGGATTCCAAGATTGTTCACTGGTCTAGATTACGTCCCGAGCGAGTTGACAGGCGTAAACGTCTTCGAAAACCTAACAGCGGCACAGTACCAGACTCCGACGTCGTAAATTAGGCGGGCAAAAGTCACCGATGCAGTTGAAAAATAGTCCGATTACCTTCTACACGACACGACACAGCCTCGCTAGTAACAGTGGATCAGTTCCAAATAGTTCCAATAATTATTCAACACGGAGCGATCTTTGTCACAGGCCCGGAATCACGGCGTATGCACGATTAATGAGCGCTGGCGAATAACAATATCGGGTGGCAATGGCGGCGCTTCGATCCAACGGCGAAGGCGTTCGTTTCGAAAAGGAGAAGTTCACAAAAGGCAAGTCAATGAGTCCAAATACAGTAGGTATAATAAATCCGTCCAAATCGATTAAGTCGATATACAGATCGACGATTCGAATAAATACCAGTGATATTGAAGTAGTGGATTAAATGGTTAATAAAACCAGACGTAATTAGCTAAAACAATCCTGAAAAAAGGGTGCCCGTCACTAGGTACGTGTGAGTCCGGTTCTCGTGCCGGCGTCAGGATCGACGTCGAAACAGCGACTAGCATGAATGATTAGGTCAGGGCAGCCAAATCATGCGCACAAGGCAATGCAAAATAGGTATAGAAAGCACACAAATACATCATAAACATGCTCCACAAATTATATATATACTTAAAGTGACACGGTCCACCGACGGCAGGATCACCTAGAAATGAGGCATCCTGGCACCTAATTCAGATATCCTCATTCCAGAAGTATTTCGTTAGCAGCCGTCGCCTATGAGGGTGTAAGGAAAGGAACCAAAAGGATTAGAATGAAAAGTGAGACGAAAATCCACGGAGTATAGGTTGAGCTAAAATTTGAACTGACATTGGGATTTGAACGAAAAATTTGACGCCTTCACGGCCTTTGACGGCGGGTGATATGAACAAAATTTTAACTCACTACGTGGGGCTGGAATAAAAATTTACGCCTCACGGCGTAGCCCCCATACGTTGTAATAACCGGTGACGCAGCTGCATGGCGCAACTTCCTAACACCATGCCCATACGACCCCGGCTATCGTAACTTCAAGGGTGGACCGTGAATACTGAATTTTAAACCTATTCTTGGTCAGACCCAAGAAGCTACGCAGCTTAGCAGGCCGCGGGCGCGCTTCACGGGGTGTGTTCGGACACCGCCCGAAGGGTTGCGCACGTGTCTAGTATCGGGTATGATTTCTGAGGTCCCCCAGGGAGGCAAGCACCGACACCTGCTCGCAGGTCATGGAGCTTAGCCGCTATTCCCTATCTTAGACTCATCGGAAGTTGTTTAGTTCTATTTTAGTGTGATAAGTGTTGAAATAAAGTGAGAAAATGTCCCTAGAATTTTGAAGCTCAAGATGAGTTACCTGGTTAAAATCGCGGTGTGCTCCGTGTTAGAGCACTGACCTATGTGGCCCCCACAGGGATCCGACAAGCCCTGAGTGTTTAATGTCGGATTATCAATGGCGTGGCCTGCGCTTTTCAGTAAATTCTAAGCGAACGCACTGGCACCTTGACCAGTGAAAGTTTTAACTCATTCGAATCGAGTATGTTCCTAACAAATTTTGAGTATCGGTCATACATTAATAAAATTTTGCTCGTGTTATCCGGTTATTTCCTCAGAGCGTAAATAGCAGTGACAGAAGGCTCTGCTCGCCAGTGCTTGTGACATTCTCGCCCACAAGCCATGACGGGCGGCGCCTGCTTGCTCGTTCGAGCGGACAAACCAAACAAGAAAGCTTCCTATCGACTCGGTATTGAATAAAACTGTACTCGGAGTTTCAAAAGGTAACGTTTATTTACAGAATGTTTAGCGTTGGGACGAGTGTTGCCGAAAGTCTGCCGAAACGGTCGAAGTAAATCGCCTTAGGGGGAGTTTAGCAGGAGCTCGCCGAGGTCACGTCGGTTTAGTCAATCACGGGCAATGCGCGGTGAGAAAACAAATCAGGGTTGGAGCGTACAGATATTCGCCACGTTGCGAACTAGGGGCGGTTATCCCTGCTTCGACTCAATAATGGCGAACTACTCAGCTATGCAGCGCACTAAGCAGGGGCCCTGAAGTGCTTCAGAAATCGCTCCTCAATGCGGGTCGCTCTGGGCGACGACTACCTAGGCGGACAGAGGAAGGACGGTGGACAGCACCGACTATGCGAGCACGACAGCGTCACTAGCGAGCTACCCGAAACAATACCGACTGCTGATTATAACGAGGAGCGCTGAACCGTTTATTCGTAGCCTATACTGGCATTAGTATCTACGTGTAACTTCGTCCTATCGTATTTGACGACACTTCCTACCTGAACGTACGACTGACTGAACAATGAAGACTGGGGGGGGGGGAAAGAAGGAGCAAAAATGGAACGGTTCCTTTTAATTTAGGCCTACGGGACGCAGTCGGGGTGCAACATGGCATGATGCGTCCTTATAAGCAACTTGCGAAACGATCATCCAGCCGATTGATTTCTCTTCGAATTTGATGTCGGGTTTTTTGGGTGATGAGGCGAGTCCTTTTCCGACAGACCGCACCTATCCGAAGGCTAAGTTAGCCTCAATTCCTACCTATTGGGATCGTTTGAGCTACTCGGGCCCTGGGCGATCGGCCCGGGACGCATTTGGGTCCTTTGTTTCTTTCTTGGGTTGTTGGTCCTTTGCCTCTCTCTAACGGTGCCTTTTCTATTTCACTGCAATGTTGCAGTGTCTCAACTGCATTGTAGTGCAGTTGAGTTATCACCGACTTAATGTTAAAAGTCGATGTACTCCTATGGCTGAATGGTTAAGACATGTGAAAACTGCAGCGGACTTGAATTCTCCGTGCAGGTTCAACTCATAGTACGGGAAATGCAGCTCGCTGCTACTGAAAATATATAAAGGATGAAACCTGGCATACATAGTACATAGCCTAACGGGCACTCATGATAAAATGTGAAACCTGGTTAAACTCAGCGATCGACTCGCTCCGAAAGGAAAAAGGGGTTTTGCACTCGCCCGGTTTGGGGCCAAAAAGGCCAGGGCGAGGAGGTAAGATTTCTGTAGTTTTAGAAAGTCTTAAAATTTTGTTTAAGGGCGGGGACACAGTGTTTCTCCCGCAAAGGCGAATTCTAGTAAAGGTTCAGGGGTAAAGTTTTAATTCTGTTTCCTTTTGGCAATGGTCCCTAGGGAAAACCATTGCGAATTGCAATAGCGAACGTTGGTAAACTTAGTTGTTTTGATCGCATTTTTATTGGGGTCCGAAACTGGCGTATTACCGCCAAACGATGCCCCATCGACACCGTCCGTTCAAGTTCGGTTAAATTTTGCTCAGCTGGGGGCGGGAGCCTCCAACTTATTTTGATCACGCGAGACAAGAGGACACTTGGAGGCACTCCGGTCAGTCGTCACAAAGAAATTCGCACTCAAATAAAATACTTACAGAATTGATTCAAATACCCTACGGTCGAAGTCAAACAAGTTAAACCGAGACGTTCCCTAGACAGCAATCCGTTTAGACAGCAAACACCTTAAGCTCAAGTGATAATACCTAGAATTTGATCGGTCTTTTGTATTCCCAAATTTTCTTAACTCAGGAGCAAAATGAAATTTTAAGGGTTTCCTAAAACCCGACGGAGGCTAGTCCTCCGTCCCTAATCTGCATTTCTGTCCAAGCCCAAACACGCCATGGGCGTTGGACCATCCACTAAGCTGTAAGTTTGAAAACCATAATAGCAAAATCATTGAATAAGTCCCTATTTTTCTGTGGCATGCACGTTCTAGAAATTTTACCGTGGTCGGCTCAGGAAAATTCGTTGATCCTTCCTCAAGAGAATCAAGTCATGTAAAACCTGGACAAGAAGTGTCCATTTCGTTGTACCTTACCTAAGACCACGGGGAATCAGAAAGACTTCGAATAGGTTTGATCAGTCCTCACTGCACTCTGTACAATCGCGTAACGTCTCCTACGTCGGAACTCGATATTAATGATTGATTCCAGAACCGGGATAGATGTAGCATTTCGGTGGGAACAGGGGGTTAGAACCCGAAAGACAATGTTTCTACCTAAGTACGAGGGGCACGCCACGTTCAGGGGAAACTAAACGAACAGTCTGTTACTCTTCAGTTAACAGGGAAAGTAAACCCCTGTTATCACTAAGCCCTTCTCACACTTACGACTGTCGATCCTTGGGGCAGCACCAGCTGAACCCCCTTCGCGAGGTATGTACCTTCGCGGAAATCTTTGTCCATCGAGCGAATCCGAAACGAAAACGAAAAGCGAAACAAGCAGAACTGCGTGAAAACTAAACACATTAGAACAGTGCGTCGGAGCCGGTCAGTAAAGTCGACCGAACTCCGCGCTGTCGAAGTCGAACTGATTCCAAGATTCGACGCGTTGGTGGTAACCTCGAAATTTTCGCCTGTATGTTACGATGGCGATTTTGTCGCCGGCCAATCGTTGGCGACTTCTTGACGCCCACTTTTTGGGTTTTCTGTCCAGTGTCCAATTGGGGATTCTTCCGGAAAGTTGAATCTTGACGGCTACCGTAAACCGTCGATGTCCTTAAAGAGAGTCGGCTTCAATTAAATTTGCCGACTTTAAGTTTGAATCTTCCGAGTACTCGGAAGTTGACCATCTGTGATTTTTGTCCAAATTTTCCCAAGAAAAGCAAATTTTGAAGTCCTTATCGATTAGAAGTAAATATATATATTGTCTTCATATGCCCTCTTGCCGCTTCCCAATACGTACTTTTAAAAAAAAAAGGAAAAAAATTAATAAAAAAAAAATAAAAAAAAAAAAATTAAAAAAAAAATATTTATTGCTGTCATTTTTATGTACCATCCCAGACAGTTCTTTTATACGTATATACTGGTAATTATTTACATTTAATTTGGCTCTATTACTTTTTGACCAAATCTCCTTGCAATGTGTTTGGATACAGTGCCCCTGATTGGGGAATGACACCCGAGGTATCCCGCTATGTGTATGCTGTATTTTTTGTTAAAGAAAATTGTGCGTGGTAAAAATCAAGACAGCCTGTGCCGATTGACCAATCCAGTTTGTCGATAGTCTTCACTTGTCTGTGGAAAGCTGCCAATACACCTTATCAACCACCCTGGAATCAGGGCAATTACGTCAGCTGATAATTAGCTGACTTTTATGTGGATGCCATGCGGATGGTCAACAGACGGTTTTGAATCCTCCAGACATGTTCTTACGCTGGGGATTTAGCGTAACGAACAACTTTAATACTATTCTTCTTAGCTCAATGTGTCCTATTTTTAAAACAAAGAATAAGAGCCTTTATAATGATTAGATTTTCGCTGTTAGTAAAATGAGTGAATCTTTTAACAAATCTAGTCATACACTTTGATACTTCGTAGCTTGAGTTGTATATACTCTTTATCTATCACACTATATAACAGAAAATATTTGATAAACAATCTGCTAAAATAAAGCCGACGTTAGTTATACCACATCACTAATTATTTTATAGCAAAATTAACGTATGAGATCACATGAACCAGTGAACTATTTGAAATCAGTTGAGTTTCGAATTAATTCCGATATTAAATGGAAATCTGAAAATGTCTGAACAATAATGATTGAATAATAAAATAAACTTACACTGCTAAGGTATACTCAAACTGCCGTAGAACACGAATACTGTAAATACATTCTGAACTAAAATACGTAAGAGCATACTTAACGAAAACTAAAAATGTCCTCTCTTAGCTATATGCAAATTAGCTATCTTTTCTGACACGAAATCATATCGACCAAATGATAAAACACAATAATTAATAATATATTATTACTATGAGAATTATTATAAAATTATTATTACGTAATTGCTCAGAGAATGACTTATCCTAAGCCTAGCGCAGGAGCTTGGATACGAAAAGATATAAGAAACAGCCACTGAAAAGCTGGTTAGGGCTGATTACCAACAACACCTGTTCATGGATCCGCATGTAGGCGCTCTACCGACTGCCCTGCCCGACATCGCAGCGGATATAAATCTGCTATATTCAAAATCCGCGCCATTGGCGCGGCCTAGCACTGTCCTTTAACTATATAGGCATATAAAGGCGTTATATTGAACGATTAATGCATAGATTTTAGAACGTAAAACGTAGGCTCCAATAAGCGATTTAAAACTGGGCAGCATTAGTTGAAAAAATGAAATAACACAAAATCTAGCATATCTTATGGGTGAGGAGGTTGTGCTACGTGTGAGCTCCCTTTAAAAGATACAGTTAGTTATCGGAACTCGCGTTTCGTCACCGATGACTGTGGGTTAGCGTCAAGGAGCTGAACCCGGCGTCACTTCGTAGTGTGCAACAACAGTTTCAAACAATACCCCGGGTTTTATTGTCTATTCTCCGCACTACGTATAGGCTCGCTTTGTTTTTATGGCCGTCGGCACTAAAACGCTATAAGTATGTTTTACTCTAGTAAGTACTAAAGAAAATTAGCGTCAGTATAACAAGCAGTGGCAGCCGTGCCCCAGTCCTGTAATAACGTTCAGAGATGAAGCTTATATATATAGTAACACTTCCACATTCAGATCACGTTGAGATCCTACAAATTCGCAGCACCAAACGGGCCGATATAGCAAATTAACACATTATGTTTTCCGGTTGAGCTAAAATTCAGAAGCGCTAAGCAGAAGTCAATATTGTAAGACCAAACTCTAAACTCTAGTGTTATTTTATGTTCTTTTCAGGGAGGTAGGGTTGGACTGGGAATTTCTTATGACGGCTATGGGATGTAAAATTGGGAAGGCATTCGTCACCTGAAGATGTATAATCCGAGGTGTGGCCAGTAGTACGCCGGTGCGAAATTATAGTGGTCGCGTTTTTTCGTTGCGCGTGCCTATCCTTTATTGAGCGAGATGATTCGGCTAAGCGTTGCGTCGTGACTAGTTCCATTCACTCTAGCATTTAGATAATCGATCACCAAAGCCGTATACAAAATATTTATTCAAAATGTTAACACGAAACTAAGGCACAGTTCTTTATTACCGCGGCTGACTTGAGCCCGTAATATTAACGGGTAATTCTGTTTGTCTATACACCTCGGTAAATTCAATATGTTAGCCAATTCTTTAGAGCTATGCCACAATTCTTACTGAAACATTTCTCTCTCAAGTTTGTTACTAATTCGCCTAGTTTTGAGCGCACAATTATTCTAAGTAATTACCTGCTAAGTTTACGTTAGGTTAGTCATACTATTACTTTTCCTCTTGTGAGGTTTGTACAGCCATGTCCGAACGGCTCATAGCTTGCACGAGTATTTGAGTACCTTAACCTCGGCCATAGATTTACGCTAATACTGTTCTTATTGCCACACAGTATCCGGACGGCTTACTGATGGATTTTACCACTCGAATAGTTGTCCTTCTGGGTTGATACGATGGTCTCCGGAGGGGTAACCACGTATGTTTATTTAATTACCTGACCCTAGGTCCTTAGAATTACTCTAATTACGTGCCGGTTATATTAATGTGCCCGTCTCTGGACGGCCAACGAACGACGCTATAACTAGTTAGTAGCGGTCGACTACTCTCTAGTTTCCCTACCATTCTCCGAGCCCCGGACAGCATAGCTCGAACCAGCATTCAGTGGATAATTGTTCCAAAAAGTTGATCACCCTCGACACGATCGCCCACCAGATATACTCACGTAATTTCCTCCCAACCAACTCCACGGTGTTTGCGCAGTACTCACGGTTATACACTTTGAGAGGCCCTATGGCCGGATCTTTATGATTAAGTTAGCGCTCGTGATTATTCCTATGCCACTCAGGCTTTTATAAAGGAATAATAATGTTACTAATTTAAGATTAGTTACAATTTAAGGTAAATACTTAATTGTGAAGTTCTTGTGCCACTTAACGTTAATTCTTTAACCCGGAAAGCACAAACAATAAATTTCAGGCACTGCTCTTATCACTCATATAATCTGCAAAAATCGGCGTAATTCTTTACGCGAATTGTTTCAGAACCGTAGACTCGATATCGTGCTCAACGCTGCTAATATAACACCAAAATTCATAGCATTCGTGCCTTAAACCTCAAAAACCACAATAAACAATAAAATCGTCTTAAATAGAATTATCTAGGTATATAAGATATTTTAAGTGAAACACAAAATAAATTAATTATGTGCACAACACAAACATAATTCTTTATGCTAGCGATCAACTGTAGAACCCGGAGCTAGTTACACGTAATTCTTTATACGTGGTAAGCTAAAAGCGAAGTAGAAGCATTTAAGCCAAATTAGTTCGAAATTCATGTAGTTCAACCGCCGCTAACGCTACCAAGCCTCAATCCAGCAAAAAACAACAGAACACGAAGCTAACATGTTGGTTTTGGGGCTGGCTTGGACCCAGATTCCCACGTGTAGCCTAGTGGACCCACGACATCTAGACTGAATTAAGAGAAGGAATAAATAAACTAAAATAGGAAAATTATATAATGGACGAAAACAAATAACATAAGCTTAAGTACACAAAAAAACAAATAAACACAAACAAAAATGAACAAATACTCACATAACACATAAAAATAATAAATTTCGGAAGTACACATGAACACAAGAGGAGACATATAACAACTGAAAATGTGTATATATATTAATGATGTATAGTGTGTATATGTGTCAGTTATTATGTACTTTAATATTATTATGTGCGTATGTATATATAATATATTACATATATATAATTAACGTATATATATAACATTCTAAAAAAATCATTAAAACTGTAGGGGAATTGGTAGGTTGTTGGGGCTTAAAACCCTTAAAATCTGGGATTTTTTTCATATTTTTGCTTATTAATTAATCCCTAAAACTTATCCTAAAATCTTATTTTTAAAATTTTAATGTCTTAAAGTTTTAACTTAATCTTAACTTAATTTGCATATTTTGGATTCATCTTCAAGCTTAGCTAACCTATGGTTAAGATTTTTCTGATTTTAGTTTCAGTTCGGAAGTTCAACGGCTTGAATCGGCAGATTTGATGTTACGTACATAGCGTCGACGAAGCTTCCATAATGCTATTATATATAGTACTTTGACTTTATGTACTTGTGATTTTAATGGCAACGGTTACGTACTTAGCTATAGCGTTTTGGCACTAGTGTATATCAGTCCCGGCGGAATATATACGGTTTGCATTACTAGAACATTGCCAAGTGGATTTGTAGTGTCAAAAAGGGTCCGATTCCTGATTTGATTTTATTGCTTTTTGAATACTTTTCTACCCAAAATTTTTTAGATTGCGCAAAAACTGCGCTTGTGAGATTGTTTCCCTGGAGTTGTGATCTGCTGGCGGAGAAACTGTGTGCACAGGAAAAGCCTAAACTCGGCTTTCCATAATATCAATATTGCTAGAGGAAACGCCTACATTCGTTTTTCCAAAATCATAATATAAAGGCTTAGAAGGCACGGGATATTCTCTGGTGTAGTGGCGGTTGTGAATAACTTAGTACAAGTGGCGTTAAGCAGTGACGTACTTCACACGTAGGAACCTTAACACGAGTACTAGTTATTTTTGTAATATTAACTTTCCCAAATAAAATGTAGGAGCTATACCGATAGTAAGAGTGGTAGTTAATAACGATATTAAGGCTTAGTAATACTTACCAAATTTCGGTCCAAACGTGTAGAGTGAACTAACCCCGAGCGAGAGTGTAGGTAGATTATGAACAATTAGTAGCGCCACTCTTGTGGAGTCTGGCAGCTAGTCGGGGTCGGCGGAGCAAGTAGTACTATTATTGAGTAGACCGAGCGAGTAAGGGGCGAGGAATGGATCACCCTCTCGAGTCGCCGTTAGATCCCACTTACTAGCTTTGGTAAGCCATTCGGGGGCCACTGATCTTCCCGTACGAGCAGCCACTCGGGGTTCGTGCGTAGTAAGAGATGTCAACTTATTAGTAGTCGACCGCAACTATACAGTTTTATATACATGGCCTACAGCCAGTTGAGATAGCTGCAAGAAAGGAATTTTATTTAATAGAGTAAATCTAAGGCATAGGTTAAGGTAATCAAGTACTCGTAACATCGGTCAGCCAGTCGGGGTCGAATGGCGCAAACGCACAAGGGCCATATTAGAGTAGTAGATAACGTAACCTTAAACCATTGTCACTCCAACTATACTTCTTAAACATTAGTTATCATAACTTAAGGTTAGGAACTTAGGCTCAAGTATTCATTAGCTATAACTTAACGTAAACTAAAAGTATTAGACAGGATTACACATATACCCGTTGAAAAGAGTGGTCGAGTCGTGCTAAAAATTGAGGAGCCAGACTGTGCAAAACTCACTGGCGAAGTACTAATACGATTCAAAATACGGTATTAAAAGAATAGTGCAGCGGTGTTTAAAGACTCGCAATAGTGAAACATAGTGCGTTCGTGATCTACGGCCTCCTATGAATCAGTGCCTTAATATTTTAATTTTGTAATAAACATTCCTTATCAGCGTTCGTTGATCTATCCTGTAAAAAACTAGAATAAATAGCCGGGTTACGATCTCGCTGCTTCGCAAAATATAGGGCAAAAGAGTACTAGGCCAAGACGCGCCACCGGCATTCTACTGGCCACACCTCGGACCACGTAATCTTCGTTGACAAATCCCGACCCCTGTTTAATTCGGATAGCCGTCATAAAGGAAAACACCCAACCAATCCCTACCGCCTACAAAACATCCTAAAATAATAAAAACACGGTTTGGGTTTTAAAACAAATTGGCCAAATTGATAAGCAAAATTTTTACCCTAGCTATGAAGTTACTTATTTTTATCGTAACATTGCATAGACTACAAGTGTCGTATAGATTGGGAAGGTTGCGGGGTTACCCCAGGAGCGCAGCTCACTATTCGGAAGTAGAGAGGGCTCACTCAAAAATGGTGGACCGTAAAGCAAAATTGCTGGCGCCACAAGGCAAAAATCATATTTTTGCCGAAAAGATCTGGCGGCCCACTGCCCCTTGCTGCTAATCTTGTTTGCACCCTCCTGAAGCGTTGGCCCGTAGCCTGATTTACTCCACCCTAAAACCTCCACCTCCACTCCAGCACGGCATAAAAAACTGGAAAAATTGGCTAAAAATTAGAAAAATTTTTTAGCAAATTTTTATAAATTTTGAGGTTCTCAAAATTTCAAATTCTCCATGCTCAACCTTCCCATCTGCCACGCATTCCCGTCATCCTCTCCCAATCCCTAAAGACAATATAGTCCCTTTGGCCACTGCCCGACATCAATACAATAGTCTAATTACGTTTACTTCTAGAATTTTCTACGGAATACGAATCCCACAGCCATTGTAAATTGTTGGAGCTCGAATGAATGCAATGCTACGCCGTTCTCGATGTACCGTCAAAGGCATAGGATGTAGTTTCGTAGACGCTATTTCGATGGATAAGCGAGATTCGGGATCGTAAAGCATAAGCAAACATTCCGTAATCTACGCCAAGGCGGTAAAATGAGTATCAGGTCTATCATGGGAGATTGAGTGGAACCTGCGGCGTGCTGAGATATACATGTGTTCGGCGGCCAATAGTACTGTTCTATGGAGGTGTAATTCTTCTAATACCAAATAAGTTTTATGGTCAGTCAATAAATTGATGTATGCTAGGATATCACTTAATGCTAGCATAGAAATCGTGTGTTTGAGGAATAACTCAACACCTTTAGAAGCCTTAGTACGTGGTTTAACACCGTGCTAGTTCGACATAGTGGCTGAGCGAGATTCGAGACCGAGGTACAAGACACAAGCCTACATTTCCGTAGCCTGCGCCAAGGTGAAACTTGATCTGAAGATCATCAAGAGAGATTGAGTGGAACCTGCAACACCTGGTATATACGCTTATCAATATCAATTCAATTGTAACTCTGTCGAGGCGCGAACCCTCCGACTGCGAATTGAGTCTAGGGTCACACAACAAGTTGGTAAATACTATCAAACAGATAATAATTAGGCTTTGGTGGCATAGAAACGGAGTGTTTATAGTCAAGTTTATAAAAAGAACAGATTCGGCAGTTTTAAGAACTGATATAGCACTGAAGCTGTTGCTGTGGTATGATGAAATGTACATAGTGAAGCCAGAGGGGCGGAAATAAAATGCTGGCCATGCCGTTTTGATATTAAGCCTGAGCCTTATTATTAGGCTAAGCTAAGTTACTTATATGAGACATACACTAAGCCTAAGCCTGTGGGCTGCTGCCCCCCAACACTCTGTTCTAAGCTGTTCTTTGTTCTAACATTATAACTTACCGCCCCGCAGAGTAGCTTGGGCCCACAGTGATATAGCCAAATCGGCGGTCTTTTGCTGTCTATAAAAATCTTATTAAACCAGTGAACTGGCCATAGCGGAAGGCAATATCGCAAAAGATACCAAAATGATCGCGCTTATATAGCTAGTGTGCTGAATCGGAAGCGCTACCGATCTCCGACCCATATATCGAGCACTATCGACGGGTAGTTAGATCTGTAATTAATATCATGTCATACTTTGACAGCTCTTAGTTTCGGGAACACTAGGAATGTTCAAAAAAGAGAACAAAAGCAGGAGTTTAACCTAAAAGAGCAACCGGATACCGGTGATGCGTGATCCTGATATTAATTTATGGAATAATTCATTGTTGTTTTAGGAAAAATAAACTATACTCTCATTTTGTAAATTGCAATCACACTCCACCCGCCCAAGGTGCGCGGAGTTTATTTTCGCACTGCAATGGAACTTTTATCTAACCAAGTTGTACGTTTCCGGTCTTGCCCCAAAGAAATAGAACGTGCGATATCATTGTGTATTTATGTTGCAACGTAATCATGTTATGGAGAGAACAGGTGCTCACTCGGTTGAGCCAGGGACGATGGGAGAACTTTATACGCCCAGTCGGTCAATTCGGCGGTTTCGGTGCCATAAGGCTTTTCTTGGTGAGCATACCCATCAAGTATAGTGTGCTCGCCATTTTGTAATATGTATTGTGAAATACGTGTCAGGACAGGTCTGGGTACTGCACAGATCTTTCACAACTCAGAACTTTTACATATTCGATCACAAAACAAATTGTAGCGATCTAACCTTCGAGAAGGCTGGTCCGGGTATGCACAAGTGAATGCATATGCGCTGGACGGATAGTAAATGCAACATATTCTGGAGCGGGAACGGTAGGCGAAAAAGAAACCAACAAAATTCCAGGAATCTTTGTTTTTATGTAAAAGAACAACGGAAATATATAAGTTTTGGATTTTCCTGACAATTAGGGTATAGTATGGTTACAGCATTATCATTAGGGTCCACAAAGGCTTCAAAATTACGCATTGGGAAGCGCCATCTCTCACCAGTAAGTGTAATAACCGGTGACGCAGCTGCATGGCGCAACTTCCCAACACCATGCCCATACGACCCCGGCTATAGTAACCTCAAGGGTGCACCGAGACTACTGAATTTTAAACCCTATTCTTGGTCAGACCCAAGAAGCTACGCAGCTTAGCAGGCCGCAGGCGCGCTTCACGGGGTGCGTTCTGAACCTGCCCGAAGGGTTGTGCTCGTGTCTAGTATTGGGCATGATTTCTGAGGTCCCCCAGGGAGGCTAGCACCGACACCTGCTCGCAGATCATGGAACTTAGCCGCTATTCCCCTATCGTAGACTCATCGGAAGTTGTTTAGTTCTATTTTAGTGTGATAAGTGTTGAAATAAAGTGAGAAAATGTCAATAGAATTTTGAAGCTCAATACCAAGTTACCTGGTTTAAATCGCGGTGCGCTCCATGTTAGAGCACTGACCTGATGTGGCCCCCACAGGGATCCGACGAGCCCGGAGTGTTTAATGTCGGATTATCAATGGCGTGGCCCGCGTTTTTCAGTAAATTCTAAGCGGACGAAATTGCACCTTGACCAGTGAAAGTTTTAACTCATTCGAATCAAGTATGTTCCTAACAAATTTTGAGTATCGGTCATATTTTAATAAAATTTTGCTCGTGTTATCCGGTTATTTCCTCAGAGCGTAAATAGCAGTGACAGAAGGCTCTGCTCGCCAGTCCTTGTGACATTCTCGCCCACAAGCCATGACGGGCGGCGCCTGCTCGTCCGAGCGGACAAACCAAACAAGAAAGCTTCCTATCAACTCGGTATTGGATAAAACTGTACTCGGAGTTTCAAAATGTAACGTTTATTTACAGAATTAATGTTTAGCGTTGGGACGAGTGTTGCTGAAAGTCTGCCGAAACGGCCGAAGTAAATCGCGTTACGGGAGTTTAGCAGGAGCTCGCCGAGGTCACGTCGGTTTAGTCAATCACGGGCAATGAGCGGTGAGAAAACAAATAAGGGTTGGAGCGTACAGATATTCGCCACGTTGCGAACTAGGGGCGGTTATCCCTGCTTCGACTCAATAATGGCGTACTACTCAGCTATGCAGCGCACTAAATGCGAGCACGACAGCGTCACTAGCGAGCTACCCGAAACAATACCGACTGCTGATTATAACGAGGAGCGCCGAACCGTTTATTCGTAGCCTATACTGGCATTAGTACCTACGTGTAACTTCGTCCTATAGCATTTGGCATCCCTACCTACCTAATAGTACGACTGACCGAACAACAAAGACTGGGGGGGCGAATGAAGAAGAAAAATGGAACAGTTTCCTTTAATTCAAGCCGACGGGATACGGTCAGGGTTGCAACACAGCATGAGGGGACATTTCTTGAGACGACCTGCGGAGCAATCATTCCAGCCAGTTGATTTTCCCTTGACTTTGATAGCCAGTTGATTTCTCTTTGAATTTGATGTTGGGTATTTCGGGCGATGCGGCGAGTCCTTTTCCAACGAACCACACCTATCCAAAGGCTGAATTTCCCTCATTTCCTACCTATCGGGGTTGGTTGGGTTACTTTGGGCCCTGGGCGATCGGCCCGGGGACGCGTCCGTACTTTCGTTTTCTTTTGTTGGGCTCGTCGACTCCCCTATCGATGCTTTTCCTATTACACTGTATTAATAAGTGTCAACTGCATGATGCGAATTAGATTATTACCGACTTAGTAGTAAAAGTCGATATGTTCCTATGGCTGAATGGTTAAGCATGTGAAGAGCTCCAGCGGACTTGAACCATGCAGGTTCGATGCAGTAACTCGGAGAAATGTAGCCCGCTGCTACGGAAACTATATAAAGAAAGTGAAACGGGATATATATAGTACATAGCCTAACTCATGATAAATAGTGAAACCTGGCTAAACTCAGTGATCAACTCGCTCCAAAAGGAAAAAGGGGTTTTGCACTCGCCCGGTTTGGGGCCGAAATGGCCCGGGCGAGGAGGTAAGTTTTCTTTATTTTTGAAAGTCCTAAAATTTTGTTTGAAGGCGGGGACACAATGTGTTTCTCCCGCAACGGCGGTTTCTAGCGATGGCTCAGAGGGCGAGCCTTAATTCTAGTCCTTCTGGACAATGGTCGAGAGAAGACCATTGCGCATTGCAGTAAAGAACACTGGTAAATTTAATTGTTTTGGTCGCGTTCTTATTCGGGTCCAAAACCTGTGTATTACCGTAGAACGACGCGTCATCGTCCTAGGTCGAGGTCGGCTAATTTTTTGTTCAGCTGGAGGTTCACTCCTCCAGCTCGTTTTTCGAATAAAGCGGGGTCTAGAGGTCGTTTAAAGTTGGTCCGGTCAGTCGTCGCAAAGAAACTCGCACTCAAATGAAATACTTACAGAATCGATTCAAATACCCTACGGTCGAAGTCAAACAGGTTAAACCGAGACATTCCCTAGAGAGCAATCCGTTTAGACAGCAAACACCTTAAGCTCAAGTAGTAATACCTAGAATTTGGTCTGTCTTTTATAATCCCAAATTTTCTTAACTCGGAGAGCAAGATGAAATTTTAAGGGTTTCCTAAAACCCGACGGAGGCTAGTCCTCCGTCCCTAATCTGCGTTTCTGTCCAAGCCCAAACACGGCATGAGCGTTGAACATTCCACTAAACTATAAATTTGTAAACCAAAACAACAAGCCATGAAGTAAGTCCCTATGTCAGTGATATGCAAGTTTAAGAAAATTTTACCGTGGTCGACTCAGGAATATTCGAAAGCCCTAACTCGAAACGGCAGATCATGTAAAACCTGGACGAAAAGCGTCCATTTCGGTGTGCCTTACCTATGACCACGGGGAATCAGGAAGACTTCGAATAGGTTTGATCAGTCCTCACTGCATTCTGTACAATCGCCTAACGTCTCCTACGTCGGAACTCGATATTAATGATTGATTCCAGAACCGGGATAGATGTAGCATTTCGGTGGGAACAGGGGGTTAGAACCCGCACGATAATGTTTCTACCTAAGTACGAGGGGCGCGCTACGTTCAGGGGAAACTAAACGAACAGTCTGTTACTCTTCAGTTAACAGGGAAAGTAAACCCCTGTTATCACTAAGCCCTTCTCACACTTACGACTGTCGATCCTTGGGGCAGCACCAGCTGAACCCCCTTCGCGAGGTATGTACCTTCGCGGAACTCTTTGTCCATCGAGCGAATCCGAAACGAAAACGAAAAGCGAAACAAGCAGAACTGCGTGAAAACCAAACACATTAGAACAGTGCGTCGGAGCCGGTCAGTAAAGTCGACCGAACTCCGCGCTGTCGAAGTCGAACTGATTCCAAGATTCGACGCGTTGGTCGTAACCTCGAAATTTTCGCCTGTATGTTACGATGGCGATCTTGTCGCCGGCCAATCGTTGGCGATTTCTTGACGCCCACTTTTTTCGGGTTTTAGCTCAGTGTCCAATTGGGGACACTTCCGGAAAATAAAGTCTTGACGGCTACCGTAAACCGTCGATGTCCTTAAAGAGAGTCGGCTTCAATTGAAATTTGCCGACTTTAAGTTTGAATCTTCCGAGTACTCGGAAGTTGAACTCATCTGTGATTTTTGTCCAATTTTCCCTAGAAAAGCA
>JASANE010004691.1:0-24114 GCA_030248225.1 Trileptium ribeirensis
ACCAGACCAACATTGCTGCTAATTGAAAAATTAAGCAAAATATTCCATTCAATATTACACAACTTTTTTCATGAAATGAATTGTACCCTAATATTTTTACCAAAACATATAGGAATGATATTCCATGAAAAAATTATCGACATCATTAGCAGAACAATAGTTATTGCGTAAAATATTTACAAAATCTCTCATAAATCTATAACAACCAAGCCCATCAAGATTTTTACAAATATCTTCGCAATAATTTATATATATATATTGCAGCAACATTACTTAAATAGATGCATATGATTCGATTTATTACGCCATCAAGATATACTTGAAAAAAATACCTTAACCCTTAACACTCTGAATATTTTGCATATCACAGACAGGCGAACAAATAAATTATAAGTCACCGCGAGGTACACATCGAACCGAATCCCTCGTGTAAAAAAGTTAGTTTGTTAGCATTTTAGCTATTGGTAGCAACCGATGATCAAGGCAGTAAATGTCATTTTTTTACTATACCTAAATCTTCGAAAATTGTATCGAAATTTTTTTGAAACACTTAGTGCATTTCAGTATTCAGGCTCATACAACAGCTTGAGATATTGGATTGTTTATCTTTAGAGCCCAGATAACCCTGAGGCAAGCTAGTGCTTTTCGCATTCCAAAATAGTCTTGTGTTTATTACCGACTTGATGATTTTGTCGGACAGTCGAACAGCATTTGCCGTTTCCGGACGTTTGTTCACTGGCTTGCTATATCAATAATGGTATAGCGTGTACACATTTAACTTCCGCGGCTAAACATTACATTGGCTGCTACCAATTACAAAGCTGCTGAAATGCTACTATATACTAGCTTATGAATAAGACTTGTTTTGCAATGCAGGTGCAATTGACCGCATGCGAAATTTAATAATATATCAATCTTACTTGAAATTTGTTTTACCAGTTTTAGTTTTTGTACATATGCATTTTGTTCCCTGAATATGTGACTGTTGCATAATATATATAATGGTCAGGCGACAATATGTCGCCATGGTCTCTATGCATATCTATCTGTGTAAGTTTTATAATTAAACTGGTTTTGTTACACAGTGTTTCTTTTATCATGAAATGCGATATAGGTATAATCTGTGGCGATGTTATCTAGTTTCGAAATTGTCTTAAACGTAAACAGAAAGGTTTAATTAAACACGTTTCATCTTGATTGCGCGAGAATTCTTTTCACATAAATACCCAAGTTTTACTGTTTGTTTATATATACCGAAACAAAATGAGCTTGAATATTTTTGGACTCATATCAGGAATTGAAATTGTGAGTCGTAAACTAGCTATTTCGGTTGGGGTAGTATTATTTGTGTTTGGTGATTTTATGCTATACTGCCAAGAGCAAGGCTGGATCACATTGTCCCAGAATATGGTTATTCTGTGTTGCAGCAAGTTGATTAAAGATAAATCGGGTCTCACGTTGATTGATTTGCAATTTGGGTTTAAGTCGGATGTGTGAACACATTAAGGGATGCAGCGTTCATAGAAAAATGTGTGTACTCGCTGCACATTGCAACACGAATTGTCATGTTTATACCTACAGAATTTGTGACAATCATAATGCTTATTGCTACAATATCTGTAGCGCCACATTTTTTATTGCACTAAATTTGTATCAATGTTCACGATTAATGCTACATTTAAAATCGCTAATCGATGCCAGCTGTTACTGCATAACATAATTGTAGCAACAACCAACATTGTTCCAAAAATCATGCAATTGGTACAACTATTGCTCTAAATATGTAGCAATAATGCGAATTATTGCTACATGTTTCAAAAATGTTTTGTAGCAATAAGCGTGCTTATACGTGCTACAATGTGCAGTGATTACACACATTTTTCTGTGAACTCTGCAGATCATATGTGTGATTACTAGGTCTGTTTCAGAAAAGGTTCCGTTCTGACTAGAGCTTTACCCCATAGTCCTAACTAGGTATGTAGGTACGCTAGACTGGAGCACCAGATTCTGTAGAGTTTTTGGAAAAACTCAGTGCGATTTGGTATATATCAACTGGTATTAATTTATTGCAAAAACAAAATTATGTACCTTAGTGCCACATAAGAGACAAGACGTTCGCCGTCCGGAATCGAAACAATATAGAGGATCTGCTTACATTCTCAGCTCTAAATCTTCAAAGCATCATTTTTGTAGATATTTTGAGTAGTAAATATATACTTTGTGTTTATGCCGTAGTCGCACTGTTGTTAACAATCGTATTGTGACTTTGTTAGAAGAAGTCGTCATTCTGAAGTGGGAATTATATTTGAATTGTGGTTGTTGAAAACAAGTTGTCGAACCGGATGTAGTTTTATGAATATGGAGGGGCTGGATACGAGAAAATGGTTTTTGTAGTTTCGGCGAGTAGGTACGAATTTTTGCGTCTTTACTGCAGTTACATACTTTAGTATTAACGACACTTATTTAACAGCTGTAGTAAATTGGGGCTACGTCGAGGTAATAGATGTGCTCGCAATTTGTGCGGATGTCCTCGAAGTTGGCCATCAGGAGCAAATTGAAAAAAGCGTGACAATGGCAGATTCACAATACCATGGGCCATTCGATAAATCATAACTAAGTCCGCTCTATGTCGGCGACATGTCAAGTTCCTCGATACCTAGAATCATTCTGGTCGCTCAGCGTTGCACATCCTCGATATACTTGATGTCTTGTTCTGATTATTTATCTCATTCTGCCGAATCTGATTTTATTAAAAATCTTTTTAACCCAAAACCCCTATGTTAGCCATTTTACGTGCTAAGAAATCTGCAACATTTATAACATATGAGCTCGATTGTTTGGCCTAATTTTAGTCTTTTAGCTAAATCTTATTTTCGTGTAATGTGCAACTATATATATTGCAGTGAATCGTCAAATGTAGAAACGAAACAAGTGGAACGCCTTGTATATGTAGACTGGTATGAATTTGTCTTCCGTGTCACCTTTAGCGGTCGTAAGGCTGAGCGAGATGGGCTTTGTGTTTGGTATCGGATGAAAGTTTGGCTTTGTATATTTATCGTGAACGTTACGTAGCTTTTTGGGTCGATACCTCTTCCATTAATTATAAGAGCCGTACTGAAAAGTATATATAAGTGAATACTGGCGGCTAATCGGACAGCGAATTTCCGGCCAGTGCCACACAGCGCTGTCGCTTCCTCCAGATTTTTTCTTTCAATATGTTTAAATTTTCAGTACTATATGCATGAAAATTTTTATTGCTCTATTCGGGTCTTCAATTGTCACCCATTCGTTCGCCTCGGATCCCAAAGCGTTGCACGAAAACAATTACTTTATAAATTATAGAAAAATTTTATGCGACAGTTCTAATTTTTCGTGAAAATCGGAGTCGCGAACGATCCGTCCTTAATATATTACGGGGAAACCCGTGAAAGACAACAAAACAGGGGCTCCGAATTGCACTTGTTTTAAGTGTAAATGTAATGTAATGATGATAATCATGATAATGTAATGTATTGCATAATAACTGGTGTGTGTTTAGACCGCTCTCCCATAACCAGCTTCTTCAGCTCCAACCCGACCAACGCCTGCTGCCATGGCGAACTGTCACATTGGTTTTCCTGTTTACATATGTAGCCCAGTTTGAACCCCCACCGATCAACCTTAAAATTTCCGCAGCCACCCCCTGCCGCTTCCCACCTTCTCAACTTAGCTGCTCTAGCTGTGGCTCTGTTTGCGTTTAAAGAACCAGTCTAAAAATAAATAAGGTTTAAGCGTGAAAACGCGCTAGTACAAAGTAGCTTTTTGGCATTCTATCGATGGGGGAGGGGTTTACTCCTCTAATGGTCGGATCCTGCTCAAATCATATTTACCGCACCCCTGAAGGCTCCGAGTACCCTCAATTTTCCCGTCATCAGCTTAATCGCATCACTGGGTAGTAATTATTGCCCGTTTATGTGCAATCCTAAGGTTTGCCGAAGCCTGAATCGTTAACCCATTTTCCCCATACCATTAATGGTTTTTATGCCGCAAGTATACTCTGCTCGTAATGCAATACACAAAATATATAAACGTGTATTTTTATCGAGGAAATTTTGGTGACCAACGGATTTTAGGACCATGTGGAACCTAAAAAAAATCTTATAAATCTGAACGAATTGGCTATCCGCTGAGCCGCATAATGGTTCCAACACCAAAGGAACCAAAATTTCCCCTGTGTTTTTAAAATTGACCAATTTCAATTTGTGTGATCTTAGGATAGCTCGAATATTTTAGCAAAATTTTTGGTGACCAACGGATTTTAGGACCATGTGGAACCTAAAAAAAATCTTATAAATCTGAAGGAATTGGCTATCTGCTGAGCCGCATAATGGTGCTAACACCAAAGGAACCAAAATTTCCCCTGTGTTTTTAAAATTGACCAATTTCAGTTTGTGTGATCTTAGGATAGCTCGAATATTTTAGCAAAATTTTGTGTAAAATGGCAAAAATTAGACTAAAATTTGCATAAATGAAGGTTTTTGGGGGGTCCCCCCTAACGATAACCCACATCCAACCATCAACACTTCCAAAATTGTCTAAGCTATCTATCTACCCTCTAAGCCTACGATCCGTCAACACCAATGGTTACAATCACTTATTACTAAACTGACGTGTTGCCATTTATTTATTTTGATAACATCATCGTTCTACTGTTATAGCGTTTCACGTTTTAAGTAAACACGTTGATGCCTTCGAAATATGTATGAAAATGTGTGTTTTTTCGATGTTGGTGTCTTTCGGGATATGAAATTTTTACGCTTGTTTGCTTTTTGTGTCACAAAGCGGTACAAAACATTTTTATCGATGCGTAAACTATAAAAAAATATATATACGATTTTTCTTAGTGTTCTGGTGCATAAAAATTACGACTAAATTCGCTAAAATGGGGGAATGCTATTAACATTTTATTATAAAATGTGTACATTTACATTATAATAGTTTGATAATACAAAACCTTTTAGTGCGAATAGAGCATGTTCTGTAATATTAGCAACAATTAGCAGTGGTTGCTGAAATGGAGCGAAATTAGAGAATTGGTTGAGTTCGGGGGGTCGTCAGAAAATTTTAGCGATCGAGGCACCTCACGCATTGTGAGGCTCAATTGAGCTGTTCGGGTGTGACGGTTTCCCGTTGCGAAAAAATTTGTGGCAGTAATATGGAAATGGTTGAGCACTGTGTGTTTACATCCCTGGTTTAGGTTAAATTGGGTTTTACGGTTTTGTATTTTGATGTTGGTTTTCTGGGTAAAATATAGCTAAACAAGGTATAAGTAGGGGAGCAGTATGCTGCTCAAAAATGGTGGGTGCAGCTATGGAAAATTTTGGGAGCCCGGCTTATGGTGGGACTATTTTGATCGAAAAGTTGGAGGCCCTCTGTTGCTGTGTACCTGGCTATAAGTTATAAGGTATATAGACCGCAATCGGGTCAGGCAGGGGATTGCTTACCTAATATTTAGCTTAGGTTAACCGCGCTGATGAAATGTGGCGGTTCCGTTGAAAAGACAGACTCGAACGATGTGGCTATGATGTGACGGGTTACATTGTCGTCGCGCAGCCTGGGCGGTGATAATCAGATCTAGGAAAGAACCCACACAAAGCCTAGTTACAAACAAGCCATTTTATTCCAAGTTCTTGCTATCCGATTATCGGGTATGGTCCGGTTACTGTCTCGTCTGGTCGGGGTGATATTTTTCAACCTGGTGCTGGTGTCATAAAATATATCTGTGATGTGTTTGCTCTTGCGAAGCATCTGATATATCCATATCGAACTAAAGTGATAGTGAAATTGAGACAAAACTTATTTAGTTTTAAGGTATGCAAGAAAATTTGTTTTGATGTAAAGACCAGTGACCAGTTGTACGGCTAGTGCTAGGGTGACAAGACCACCTCCGTAAGCCCTATAACCAAGGGGTAGTTAGTAGTTCTATGCAGCCGTAAAATAAATTGTTTTCGGAAAACTGTATGAAGATCAAACAGAACGCACCGCTGGACAAAGCCTTTATTACAGACGGATTAAAATTTCGTTTTTACTATCGGGAGTTTTAGCCAGTGACTAATAGTCTCGTTGGCAAAACTAAGTGGTCAGATGATATGTCGTCTATTTAAATGCGTCTTTGAAGGATTTAAGTTGTTTGTACGCAAATTTTTAAGCAGAATGAGTAATTCGCTGATGCAAAGGAACATATACTGTTGCCGAGAAGTGCCAATCCTGAGTGCAGTCTGCATCATAAGGATGTGCCCAGCAGCAGCTTTCCCGCAACCTTCCACTATTTGTCGGCTTCTTGGTGCGAATATGAATAATCGTCGTGTGAGCTTGATTCACTGGGACCTGAATTTCTATCGTAGCTTTGCGAAGACCCGCCCTGTCAAAGAAAGGCCCAAAACGCTGCTATGTTCATTGTGTCTATAGGATCCTAACATGTTAGTGATGCTTTGAGAGAGCATTTGCTAAAACACACATAGTTTTAGTTGTCAGCGCAGAAACCTGGCTCATGGGAACTTTTTAATTCTTTACTAATACAGAAACACAAATTTTTGGCACTTGACTTAAAACTATATAAAAACCATAGTTTGATGTTGTCTCATCCACCGTCTGTTTTGTTACAGTGCAGGTATGTACTATATGTTACTGGATGGTACGGTGTAGACTAGTCTAATAAAACTTTTACACGGAGCGCCGTTTATAGAGCAAACCCACGAATTGACTGATTGAAATGACACCTAGATTTATACATACTTGGGCGTATGGTGGCAAATTTATACAGGAACTATTACAAAAAGTGGATATTTATATATAGTCACGCATACGTTTTAGTGAATTTCATCATTGTTTTCAGCAACCTCGAACGCTTGATAATGGCTATCTATAATTGTCTTGGACCATTATCTCACGAATATGATATATAACTGGTCAAAAGTTAGATTTTGTGGGACATCGTTTTATGTTCTTATACCCTGATCGCTAGGTCTGACAAAAAATAGTTATTCAGTTTGTTTGAGCTCTTGTCTAGATGAAGACGCACCATAGCTTTGAGAGTGGTCTGTCATAGCATATGGATGGGTTTCATGGAAACTCATTATCACATAACATATTTGACTATCACAAGCAAAAGATCCCATAGAAATATGTTCATTCGTTCCTGCGATATTTACGAACAACCAGCCGTACGGTAAAAATATATCATACTACATAAATGCTTGATTGCTACACAGTATCAATCTTAAAGGCTTTCTACGGGTTAGTGAATACCTACTGTACAAAAAATGTATCATACTACATAAATGCTGGATTGCTACACAGTATCAATCTTAAAGGCTTTCTACGGGTTAGTGAATACCTACTGTACAAAAAATGTATCATACTACATAAATGCTTGATTGCTACACAGTATCAATCTTAAAGGCTTTCTACGGGTTAGTGAATACCTACTGTACAAAAAATGTATCATACTACATAAATGCTTGATTGCTACACAGTATCAATCTTAAAGGCTGTCTACGGGTTAGTGAATACCTACTGTACATAATGATATTATTATACTACATAAATGCTTGACTGATACACAGTATTGAGACTTTGTAAAGGCTGTTGATGGGTTAGTGAATACCTACTGTACATAATGATATTATTATACTACATAAATGCTTGACTGATACACAGTATTAATTTTAAAGGCTGTCTACGGGTTAGTGAATACCTACTGTACATAATGATATTATTATACTACATAAATGCTTGACTGATACACAGTATTAATCTTAAAGGCTGTCTACGGGTTAGTGAATACCTACTGTACATAATGATATTATTATACTACATAAATGCTTGACTGATACACAGTATTAATTTTAAAGGCTGTCTACGGGTTAGTGAATACCTACTGTACATAATGATATTATTATACTACATAAATGCTTGACTGATACACAGTATTAATCTTAGGCTGTTGACGGGTTAGTGAATACCTACTGTACATAATGATATTATTATAATACATAAATTATTTACTGATACAAAGTATTAATTTTAATTGATGTCTACGTGTTAGTGAATACATACTGTACATAATGATATTATTATACTACATAAATGCTTGACTGATACACAGTATTAATCTTAAAGGCTGTCTACGGGTTAGTGAATACTGACTGTACATAATGATATTATTTACTACATAATGCTTGATGATACAAGTATTGTGTTCAAAGGCTAAGGCGGGTTAGTGAATACCTACTGTACATAATGATATTATTATACTACATAAATGCTTGACTGATACACAGTATTAATTTTAAAGGCTGTCTCTATGAATTATTAATATTTTTTTTAATATAAGGACGGGTTAGTGAATACCTACTGTACATAATGATATTATTATACTACATAAATGCTTGACTGATACACAGTATTAATCTTAAAGGCTGTCTACGGGTTAGTGAATACCTACTGTACATAATGATATTATTATAGACTACATAAATGCTTTACTGATACACAGTATTAATCTTAAAGGCTGTCTGAACGGGCTAGTGAATACCTACTGTACATAATGATATTATTATACTACATAAAAGTTAAAAGGAATACCTACTGTACATAATGATATCATTATGATCTTGGGGTCAATTAGGGTATTTTGATAACAAGAAGTGTCAAAGTAAAAAAATGAAATTGTCCTTCCCCGACCTGGTATATGTCATCCAAACAACAACTGCTCGGCCAAAATTAACTTAAAGGTATCAAACAGAAGCTACCAACAAAATTACGCCATTCTGGGGATATGGGCTCTCCAAGCGCTGTAGATTTTGCCAGGGGGGCGTGAACCATGCCCCCCTGGTTCCGAACCGGGGGCGCCCGATTTTGCCAAGAGAAAAACGGTCAAAAATAGTGTCAGAAACACTGCCAAAACGCTTTTGATGGAGAGAAAAAACTATTTTGAAGCAAATTTTTGGCCTCAGAACGGAATTTTAGAACAAATTTTGATCAAACTGAAGAGCCAAAATCATAGTTAGGCTGTCCAGAAAATAAAAATAAACCTGGCCTTTCCCAACCTAGTATCTCACTCACTCACTCGATCCACCATCAGCCATCGAGGATATGATAGGGACACTAGTTGCGGATGAAACTGATGGCAGAAGAATGCCGATGACTGACATCGGCGGCACGTTGATGCCTGAAAAAAGGCAAACAGCACGGCAGAAAACGTCTTACAGGTCTGGTAAGCAGCCAGAGGCGTGGAGCCGACGCTTGAAGGCTGGAAGGGAGGGGGCGGTAAACACATAAGAGGACAAATTGTTCCATGATTCCACTACTCTATAGCTGAAGAAATACTTTGCTGCGTCATTTGGGTATCTGGCACCCAAATACCCATTGCCGAGCCAAAATTAATTTAAGGGTTCTTTACAGGAGCTGACAGCGAATTTTGGCCATTTTGGGATAAATTATAGTATTTTGGGACCTAGAAGAGCCAAAATTATAGTTAGGTTGTCCAAAAAACAAATTTGACCTTCCCCGACCTAGTATGTGTAATCCAAACAACAATTTACAAAACGTGAATTAATCTAAAGGTCTAAACAAGAACTGGCAGCGACATTTAGCCATTTTGGTAGTAAATTAGGGTATTTTGGAGGCAAAATCATACTTAGGCTGGCCAAATAACAAACCTGACCTTCCCCGACCTAGTATCTGTCATCCAAATACCAATTGCCCCGCCGAAATTTAATTTAAGGGCTCCATACACCCAGCCTGAATTAATTTAAGGACTCCAAACCGCAGTTGACAGTGAAATATAGCCATCTTGGGGTCAATTAGGGTATTTTGATAACAAGAAGTGTCAAAGTAAAAAAATGAAATTGTCCTTCCCCGACCTGGTATATGTCATCCAAACAACAACTGTTCGGCCAAAATTAACTTAAGGGTATCAAACAGAAGCTGCCAACAAAATTAAGCCATTCTGGGGATATGGGCTCTCCAAGCGCTGTACATTTTGCCAGGAGGGCGTGAACCATGGCCCCCTGGTTCCGAACCGGGGGGCGCCCGATTTTGCCAAGAGGAAAACGGTCAAAAATAGTGTCAGAAACACAGCCAAAACGCTTTTGATGGAAAGAAAAAGCTATTTTGAAGCAAATTTTTGGCTTCAGAACGAAATTTAGTACAAATTTTCATCAAACTGGAGAGCCAAAATCACAGTTAGACTGTCCAGAAAATAAACCTGACCTTTCCCAACCTAGTATCTGGCACCCAAATACCCATTGCCGAGCCAAATTAATTTAAGGGCTCTTTACAAGAACTGACAGCGAGTTTTGGCCATTTTGGGGTAAATTATAGTATTTTGGGACTAGAAGAACTAAAATTATAGTTAGGCTGTCCCAAAAAATAGAATTTGCCTACCTTCCCCGACCTAGTATCTGTATCCCAAACAACAATTTGCAAAGCGTGAATTAATCTAAGGCTCTAAACAAGAACTAGAAGCGACATTTAGCAATTTTGGTGGTAAGTTAGGGTAAACTGAAGAGCCAAAATCATAGTTAGGCTGTCCAGAAAATAAACCTGACCTTTCCCAACCTAGTATCTGGCAGTCAAATACCCATTGCCGAACCAAAATTAATTTAAGGGCTCCTTACAGGAGCTGGCAGCGAATTTTGGCCATTTTGGGGTAAATTATAGTATTTTGGGACCTAGAAGAGCGAAAATTATAGTTAGGCTGTCCAAAAAATAAATTTGCCCTTTCCCGACCTAGTATCTGTATCCCAAACAATATAGTATTTTGGGACCTAGAAGAGCGAAAATTATAGTTAGGCTGTCCAAAAAATAAATTTGCCCTTTCCCGACCTAGTATCTGTATCCCAAACAACAATTTGCAAAGCGTGAATTAATCTAAGGCTCTAAACAAGAACTAGAAGCGACATTTAGCAATTTTGGTGGTAAGTTAGGGCAAACTGAAGAGCCAAAATCATAGTTAGGCTGTCCAGAAAATAAACCTGACCTTTCCCAACCTAGTATCTGGCAGTCAAATACCCATTGCCGAACCAAAATTAATTTAAGGGCTCCTTACAGGAGCTGGCAGCGAATTTTGGCCATTTTGGGGTAAATTATAGTATTTTGGGACCTAGAAGAGCGAAAATTATAGTTAGGCTGTCCAAAAAATAAATTTGCCCTTTCCCGACCTAGTATCTGTATCCCAAACAACAATTTGCAAAGCGTGAATTAATCTAAGGCTCTAAACAAGAACTAGAAGCGACATTTAGCAATTTTGGTGGTAAGTTAGGGTATTTTAGAGGCAAAATCATACTTAGGCTGTCCAAAAAATAAGCCCGATTTTCCCCAACCTAGTATCTGTCAGCCTAACAACAATTGCTTGGCCAAAATTAATTTCAGGGCGTCATACAGAAGCTGACAGTGAAGTTGGACATTTTGGGGTAAATTATGGTATTCTGGGGAGCTAGAAGAACCAAAATTACAATTAGGCTATCCAAAAAATACACCTGACCTTCGTCGACCCAATATCTGTAACCCAAACGTTAATTTGCACAGCCAAAATTAACTACAGGGCTTCAAACAGGAACTAAAACTGGAAGCCACTGGATAAAAAAACAGGTTTTGACCTTCCAAAATGCTTCTCCGCTGCGAATTTTTAAGCTACACACATGAATTTAAACAAAAATTAAGTTATGGTCTCAAAACAGGGCAAAAATCTGAGCTTTGGATAAAAAACCGGTGTACATCTGTTATAGCGGTACTACTGCGTCAACTTTATATATAGAGCTACCCAACCAGGCCAAAATAATGATCAAAGCATGTACACATGTAATGCCGAGGGCCTTTTTGATATCTCACAGCGTTATCGAGATACGCACCGAAACTTTGCAACCAACACCCGCATACTATGCACATCATGTTTGTGGTAGCGCTACAGAACTAACCACTGGGTCATATCGCCAACCTTTTGTGAAATCTTCGGCGTTAAAGGATCCCTATCTCACTAATAGGCATTGTGACAGCCCAGTGTGAAGCTTTCAGGGTAATTAAAAAACCAAAATCGCAAAATCTTCAAATGGTGTATACACGCACACATGTAGAGATATCGATAAAATAAAAATAAACACCCCGAGCGGCCGAAACAAAAACCTATAGACACCAAAATTACCCACAGGAAACATGTCACGAAAGTGCTAGGTCCTACTGGAAAAATCATGAAAAAGACGAAACCATTTTAATCTGTAGAAGAAACATCACTGCGAATTAGGGTTTCTCTTCGTTTCACGAACAAATTCCTTGTCAGGGATTTGTGATTTCTCTCCGAGAAACCGCCATATCCAAATCAAATAAGCTGGGTAGTATTGGCCGACCCATCTTATTTGATATGTCCCAATCATAATATGTTATAAGTTTGGCACTATTCACCGGCTCACTTCCTGGCCTGTCCACAGTGGGGTGGGGAGACCCCACCTTCCAAATCCCCATGTTCGTGAGATTTTCTCCAATGTCCGCCGCCCCTACTCGGTCTAAACCCCCAAAGTTCAACTAATTCCAAACATTTTTATGCCTGAAAATTTGTATTTTGTTTGGAAATTGTTTTTTAAACATTAATTACCACTATTCATAATATCGTTTTTAGCATGATAATGCATTCACGGCAGGAAAACTGCATGAAAATATGGGAATATTTAGTATTTTTGAGCAAAATTTATCCTCCACTTTTAATTTCCCCCCCGAGAATGAACATGGGGCCCTCCAAAGTTCCCCTCACTTTTCGGAGGGCTGTGGAAAAGCCAGACTTCTGTTTTGTTTTATTTTATATACACAAATCAAATAAGTTGGACGGTATTAACCAATCTAACTTATTCTCTTCGTTTCACCCACAAATTCCTTGGCATGGGTTTGTGATTTCTCGCCGAGAAACCACCATGCCCGAACCAAATAAGTTGGCCGATATTAACCGACCCACTTTATTATGTCCTAATCATATAAGTTTGGAGCTATTCACCGACTCACTTCTGCTTTGTTTTATTATATATTCCCAAATCAAATAAGTTGGGCGGTATTAACCGACCCACCTTATTTGACATGTCCCAATTATATATATATATATAAGTTTGGCGCTAATCGTCGACTCACTTGACATTAAGTAAGGTCGTGCTAATAGGAGCATTTTGCAATCTAACCTGCTCAACAAAACGGTTACGCCTGGGTGTACATAGCAAAACCACATTCCGAATACCCAAAAAAATTCGGTCAATTACTCTGTCAAGAAAAGAACAGAGAATCGAGAGAACAACTAACCTTCCTTGGTCATCTTCATCCGCCTTCACAAGATCTTCATCATCTGTTTCAAAGCGCCCATAATTATTGTTTGATCCTGGGAAATTATATTGCGAAACGCCAGGATACAAGGAAGCCAAAATATCTTTTCGACCTTGAAATGTGTCAATGTCACTAAACGTTGGATTGCCACCAGCACCACTTCCTGACCCAAAGTCGTCGTCACCGTTGTATCCTGGTCTATGTCGGTAGCTAGATTTTTCAACATTACCTAAATAACAATAGCACTGAAACTATATCCATGACATGCATCACTCATAATACCAAGAACCGAAGATAGTCGGCTCTGCTGAAGAGCTTCAGCTTCCATTTGTTTTCGTCGCAGTCGTTTTCACCCTTACCCCTCCAGGATTCCGACCCACCGACTTATACCCCACCCAGATTTTTAGCCACTACGCTCAAATCCCCACCCCAGGTTTTCGACCCATTAAATTAGAGATCGCCAGATTTTCAAACCACTTTTTCACACCTCTCAGGTCTTCGACCCCTAAAAACTAAAATTTAGTGAATAGAAAACCTGGGGTTTTACAAAGTGAATCGAAAACCTAGACAGTTTTGAGTTTAATGGGTAGAAAACCTGGGGGAAGTGTGGTCTGTGCTCAGTGATTCAAAATCCTGTTGCAGGGCAAAAGTCAGTGGTTCGAAAACATGGGAGGTCTGGACGTGGTGATGCTAAAACATGAGTAGGAAGGGTCATGTTTTCGAACCACTTAGTGGGTCGAAAGCCTGGTGGGGGAAAGGGGCGTAACGGCGAAACCGACAACGACGTACCGCAGTCAATTATATAGGAAAGCTAAAGAGAGTCACACTCTTTAAAAGGGTCGACCGTTATAGGCTTTTGCTAATATTAACTGGCCTGTCCACAGTGGGGTGTATAGGATACCCCACTTGCCAAATCGCCATGTTCGTCAACTTTTGGTGGTGTGCGTGGTACGAACATGGTTGAAAAACTGACATAGTCTGTCGAACACAATCTCTTAATTACGGCTCCTAGAATATAGCAAAACAATTTTGGCTTACACCATTGATGTTGGTCAGCACCAGTCCCTTAGATTAAAGTCTTTTAAAGCCGTTAAACTAATTGAGTTAGTATTCATTATGCATTAGCAAGGGTTTATCATGATTTCTCAAGAAATCATCATATGCTCTTGATACAACAAACAAACGTTGCACAAAGAAGAATGAATTTGTCTTATGAAGCATATTTCTCACGTATTTCCGACAAAAAGACAAAATCTTTGTAGATCTGTAACTTCAGTTATATAGATATGTATGTACCAATCACACGAACTGTTTATTATACAACATTTTCGTTTCGCCCGTTCAAATTAAAATATGTTAACAAAGAAACCATGTCAACAACGTACAAGCTCTCGATAATAAATCTTCTTCCCTTCAAACTAAATGTTTGTTAACAAAGAAACCATGTCAACAACGTACCAGCTCTCGATGATAAATCTTCTCCACTGCTCCAATCAACAATGCTGCCGCGCGTTGCATTATGCAGTTTGTCAGTGGCTTGCTTTAGTGCATGCATTTGTTTTGTTATGATCGGACGTGCCTCTTCGGACGATGAAACAACCACTTCTGGATTTGTCAGCTGGTTAACCACACCGCTGCCAACAACTGACGATGCGTCATAGCTGCAAAATGTACTATTTTTATTGGCCTTGTAATTAATTGCAACAGAGGATATATCCAATGTAATAAACCACTAATTTTGAACTATCGTCGGCACCAACTCGTAGCTGATAGGTGCTTACCAAATAGGTGGAGATGAGTGGTATAAACTAACTCCCATATTCTATTTCCCAAATTTGAAAAAATTTTGGCTACAAATTCCATTGGTGCCATACGCCACCGTGATATTTTTGGATGAAAAAATCGTATTAATAATTTGCACAAAACGAAGTCAACACTTTGTCGATCTGATACTATTAAGACCCTGCTATTTTGTATAGCGAAGAGGCGTCGGTTCAAAAACTGGAGATCACATCGAAGCATCCTCGCCTCGACATGTGCAACAATGTCAACTAGCTATAGTGATATTTTTGGATGAAAAAAAATAGTATTAATAATTTGCACAAAACGAAGTCAACACTTTGTCGATCTGATACTTTTAAGACCCTGCCATTTTGTATAGCGGAGGTCGTCGGTTCAAAAAAATGGAGTCATCGAGCATCCTCGCCTCGACATGTGCAACAAGAGTCGTCGGTTCAAAAAAATGGAGATCACATGGAGCATCCTCGCTGACATGCCCGACAATGTTGAACTGGCTATAAACGTTGCAGTTTCATTATGTCCATTAACACAACGACTGTGTCAAACTACAATAACAACATTCAGTTTCATTATGTCCGTTTGACCAACGACTGTGTAGGGCAATAAGTCAGAAGGGAGATATTTGTATAGTTAAACAAGTTGATTCCAATAGGCTAAGAATAGGCTAACACGTTTAACTAATTACAGTTAATTACTAATGAACTCACGCACATTTTGACAAAATCTGTTTTTCGGTTTGTCGATATAGGCCATTCAAACATTTTTAATACGTCCAGTATCTATTAAGAAGTTGAGCACACGAACCCTCTCTTTGTCGATATAGGCCATTCAAACATTTTTAATACGTCCAGTATCTATTAAGAAGTTCGACGCACGGACGATGTCGATTTTTAAACCTCTGACGAAAACAAAAACGTTTCACTTAGCTCCGTTCAATGCCCTTAGCCCGATCAAAAATACTTTTCAACGAGGCGGGGCAGCGACATTTTATACCTGAATACATGGCGGGTGCAGCGACGTAAATTTTTAGTACCATGAATTGTGTAAAAAATTTGTCCTCTTTTGTAACGCATAATAAATCATCACTGAATACATGGATTTTAGCAAGTTTTTATCATTCGACGGTTAACGTGCGAGCAGATGGTTCTTTTATCCAAACAACGGGCTTAATCGCATCGGGCTCGTGTTCACGATTGTGCCATTGATATTCGTACTTTAGATGTACGCGAACATGGGCTTTGTGATGCATGAATGAAATTGTCCGTGATCATGATGATTTGCTTAGCAGGATAACAAATTGTTTGCGTCTATGACTGCACTACTAACTCTATCGAGATTGCAGAACGTAGTGAAGCATAGGTACACCTACACCTACGCCTTTTGTGTGCACATCAAATCAGCTCTTGATAGCATTCGTCGAGATGCTATATGTGAACATCACACAATTCCAGCACAAGTTACAACAAAACCAACACCGACAATGAGTTTCCCATGCCCGAAAACCCCCAAGTGATACTTTTCAGCCGCCCAGGGCGTCAGAACAAATTTTCTAATTTTGAAACGAGGAACCATGAGGGTGTCATACCTTAAACCCCATAACTCCAAAACAGGAGCCTTAATCGAAAAAAAGAAGTATCGGCATTTATCATTTTACTATGAAATAAAACCAATCAGAGAAAGAAATTCGAATGTTTAGATAAAAATAACCTTGCTTCCGTGAAGGGTACTAAAAACCCTCATTTTGACGTCTGACCCCCAACCATAGGGCGTCATACCCCCGTACCCATGGAACTATAGGTCGCAGAGCAAAACCGGCACCAGCAATGAGTTTCTCATGCCCGAAAACCCCCAGGTGAAACTTATCAAAAGCCCAAGACGTCAGAACAAATTTTCAAATTTTGGGTCGAGGAACCATTGGGGCGCCATACCCCCGTACCTCAAACCCCATAAATCCAGAACCGGAGCCTTAATCGAAAAACAAAAAAGAGGCGTCGGCATGTATGATTTTACTGTGAAATAAAACTATTCAGAGAAAAAATCGATAGTTAAGATAAAATAACCTTGCTTCCGTGAAGGGTACTAAAACGGGGCAAATAAAAAAACCGACTATGCCGGTTCGAATGAGCCCTCGATCATGAAAATCGGTTAAGGCGTTCTCGAGTTATGGTCGATCACACACACACGGGATTTAAAAGATTTCACCCCTGGAATACACAATCTCCACTACGTTCTGATTATGCAGTCAAAAAGCGCCCAAACCGTGCTATCATCTGAATGCGGTCACTAAATTATATTTGTAATTTAAGCAGTAGTATAGGCACCGGGAGGAGCTCTATATGTTGCTATACCGCAAATCGTGACAGTGCACATAAGGCAAAACCGTGATCTATGCATAAACACTGGTCGTAACATCATGAACCAATTTTAACAAATGAACAACAGAGGTGCGCTCACCCAAGTGGACTCGCGCATAACAATATCTAATTTATTGTGCAACTCTATTTGTGTTTCCAATGGCACATATAATTGTCTAGCTCAATTGGAAACTTTTTCACCTCAATAACAACATTTTAAGTTGCTATAACTCTTGCCAGAAGCATGGGATTGAAAAATAGAAGCCACACTATAATAGAAACCAACAATATTGCTTTCATGCATTCTCATTCTTAAGGTTATTTAACATGTTTTAAACTGTTTAAATGATTTCTTTTGGTGCTAAAATGTTAAAATTTCGTACGATATTTAATAAATTTCGAAATTTTTAATTACTTTGGTCATTGGGGGAACAGAGAAATAATGAGTTTTATTGTACTGGGATGTGTCGAAACAGATGGCAACCTTGTCCTTAATGTACTGGTGGTGTACTGCTGCACTGTTGTGTTTAGAGTGAATCAGGCTTTTCTTGAAAAATGTCCCCTGGCAAAATCAGGCGCTCCCAGGCTCGAAACCAGGAGGCCCCTGACACAATTTTCAGCGAATGGAGAGCCCAGAGCTACAGATGGTCCATTTTCAAAAGGAATTAAATTTGTTGCTAAATATTAAAATCACTGGATCTTGATAGCACCTGGAAAATTATTCCGTGCGTGCAATTTATTACCACCCACAAAAATTTCAAACTACTGGGTAATTACTGTATTATACAATAAGTACTCAGACAAAAACTGGGTGCACCAAATTTTGCGGCAAGCACAAATTTTCACGGTAATTGGTTGTATTATAACACCCGGATAATTTAAAAAAACCCGAGTCGTTTTAAAATGGATGGGCTACCACACGAAATAAGAAAGCTAATAAGCTGCGAATAGGTATTTTACATTATGTATTATTATTACGTTTTATAAAAGTACGATGAGCTGCTGCTTTGCAGTTATTATTCACAAAACCAGCAAGATTAAATTCATCTAGAATGACACGAGTCAACAGATAGTGAAAACTAAATTCGTACAACCAGACTGAGTTTTTATGTGATAAAGACGAATAGAACTTTGGACATGTCCTCCAAAAGCGACAAAACTAACAATCTAAACAATATGGTAGTTTGCATGACTAAATTTTTAGCATTTTCCTGAAAATACCATACTCACCTTCCTTTTGTGTGGCCGTTCCAACAGGCATCATTGTCGGTTTGAGCAAATAAATCGTCGGAACATAAGAGTTTTGGCAACTTAGACCAAAATTGTAACGCATTTTTAAACTGAAAATAAAATAAGTAACGTGACTGTTGTAGCAATCCAGTAAAAAGATTTACGCTAGCTTTAGGAAAATTTCAATAACTCATAACCTGATATCCTACATATTGTACTATTACCTTGTCGCGAAGAGAAATTTACTATGATCAACAAGAATACATGTTGAGCATTGTAAATTTGCACATATCAAAACGGTTACAAAATTACAGGTGAAACCTAATATCTGGATAGTCCACAGCGTTAGAACCGCTAGAGTATCGACATCATTTTATGTCTCATACGGCACATCTACTAAGTGAAACCTGGGTGAGTTTGGAGTGATATGTAAGTGTAACAGATTTGTTTGGATCTTTATGCGTTATATGAACTGGGCTCTCCATTCGCTGAAAATTTTGCCAGGGGGCCCCCTGGATCCGAACCGGTAGCGCCCGATTTTGCAGGGCGCATTCTTCAAAAGGAAACGGTTAAAAATCGTGTCATAAACAATGCCAAAATGGTTTTGATGTAGAGAAAAAGTGATTTCGAAGCAAATTTTGACAAAATTTGCGACATTTTTTGGCTTCGGAACGGAATTTTAGTACAAACTTGGATCAAATTTTATGTATTTAGGACCGATTGGAAACAAAAAATTTTCGAAGAGACGGTGAACTGGGAGGAGCCCAAAATTTTGCCAGAGACATGAACCGGCGGAACCTGTTCTGAACCACGGGAACCGAAAAATGCCAGGCCCCCTACCACCCCCCCCCCCCCCCCAATTTGGAAAACCCAGTATGAATCCTTACCACAACATAATGGCAAACATTAACGAATCCCCAATAAAAGACAGCTATCGTAATCGAGAAAAGACCATAAATTTTAGACAAAGTGTCAAGTCCCAACTCATTATGTGTGCGTCGATATAATCTTCGACCTTGTTATTGTTGTACCCGTAATGTATAACTGCATTATAATTTATTATTGTGTAACTGAGTGTTTAACTTAGACGATCGTTTGTACGATATTTTAGGACAGCCGTGTGTACAAACTTGTGGTAAACGTGTGTATCACTGCAAAAAAACGTAATTATACTGTTACTCTCTCTGGCTAGTCCAAACTTCGGAAATTATAGCCGGATTTGCCGGGGGGGGCAATTTTTTTCCCGAATTTTGTCCTGTCTAGACGTTAATTTTTCTCAGAAGGAAGCTTTGAGCAGAAGGGTACCCTAATTTTTGCAGGGGGGGGAGCCGAAAATGCCGGGAGGCCCCCACCTTGGAGCAGCCAGACTATTCTAATTCATGGACACTGTCGTTTTTGCTAGTTCATTACTGTATTGGCGAAGGTACTATACGCACTCTACATGAGGGATACTCTAGTAATGCGCTGAGCTGCGTACATTCTGTGTATCGTTAAGTATAAAGTTGTGACATTATCGTACGTAAGTTGATATTAATGCCTTAATTATTAAGAACAATTCATGCTTGCAGGAATATCACAAAATATTGATCATTGCCATAGTTTTACGAATTGCCGATCATTGCTGTAAATATCTGAAATAATGATTAGTGAACTAAATGCGTGAATCATTGCCACAAATGTGTGACTTAATGATCAGTGCCGTAAATGTATGAATTATTGCCATAAATGTGTGATTAAAGATCATTGTAGTAAATTTATAAATTATTGCAATTTATTTTTAAATTTATAAATTAAATAATTTACGAATTATTGCCAACGAATGGATGATCATTGTAAGAATTGTGTTAATTATTAACCATTCCTAGAGCTGTATGAATTATTGACCACTGCCGAAGTTGTCTGAATTCTTGATCATCACCACAATTGCACGAATCATTTTGATTATATTTGATTGGTGTGAATTTGTGTGGAAACTTAGGCCGTCATTGCGTTATTAATGTGCCTTCTCGCGACTATAATTGTGCTAGTACGGCGATCATGTGAAACTTACATTATGATATGCTTAACAATAGCGCTTTTATCTGCTAGTTTGTTGATACATTCCTGGTCGAGCGGGTCTGTTAAGCTACCTCGCAGTATCTTACTGGCCAAGGACTGCAACTCGTGAATGCTACAAATAGGGACTGACGGTACGTGGTGTGTGGAAACTTAGGCCGCTATTGCGTTATTAATGTGCCTTCTCGTGACTATAATTGTGCTAGTACGGCGATCATGTGAAACTTACATTATGATATGCTTAGTAGTAGCGCTTTTATCTGCTAGTTTGTTGATACATTCCTGGTGGATCGGGTCTGTTAAGCTACCTCGCAGTATCTTACTGGCCCCGGCCTGCCACTCGTGAATGCTATAAGTAGGGACTGACGGTACGTGACACGAGTTTAGTAATTTTAGGACAAATTCTGAGTCTTCTGAATATTGAGGGTCTTAGTTGTTCCGGACCTTCAATCCGGAAAAACTGAAAAAAATTTCTAGGTGTGGGCTAAAGACTTTTCTGGCGTAAAACTTTTCGAGTCCATATCTGGTCGAAATCGACCCAAAACCACGGACTTATTAAGCAATATAACCGAGTTATGACAAAAAAATAAAGGAATTGGAGTGGTTTAGGAAAATTCTGTTATTTTAACCAACATATTAATCTTAGTAAAATTAATGTCAAGGATCCCCACACACTCAGGTTTAATTTGACCCCCGAAAGGACGAGCTGCGCCCACCTTGGGTACAGCACCCTATGAAAATTAGGGCAATTTTCTTGATGGAATTGCGACCCATAGTTGTGTTCTCCTCATTTAACAGGATCCAAAGATATCACTCACTCGCCTGAGTGACCAACTCAAAACTTATTTGAGGCCCCTAAAACTCTCTTTTTCTCCGCAAACTTAGATGGGTTCGTTGAAGAGCCCGGCGTCCCCTCCTTCATCTTATCCCAGTGTTGATCATCATAATCACCGGTTTGGTGAGTCAAGCTCGGACCCGAGGGCGCGCATCGATCTGCCAACCGGGTAAGTAGTTAGAACCTTTTTCCCAAGCCCCAATCCCGAGTTTGTTTTTCGAAAAACTATACGTTGTTGACATGTCACTCTGACACCCGCCCCTTATGTAGGTACACAGATAAGTTAGGGGGAGTAATATAAAATTAATGTTAAGGTTTAGTTAAAATATTTATTAAGTAAATAACTATATAAATTTTATACTATAATTTGGTTATAATATAAATATATTTATTATGTCAACATAATGTAATATTTTAATTGTAATTCCGATATATAATTCATATTAACATCTACATTATAAAGTAATAATGGAACAATTAATACAAATATATTTACTAGGTAAATATTATATAACTTACATAATTAATAGAAAAGTTAGGCCATAAAATTGTATATATTTATTTATCACACATGTGACGCTCACCAATCTCAAGGAAGGTGTTCAAGGGTGGGGAATACAGGCCCTCGAGGTGGTCGTCAGAGAGGTAGGGGTGTAACCCCCGATGTTTTTCGGGGGTGGGTTGGGCCGGGGAAGGGTGTGCGGCACACCAGGGGGATAGGGTGGCACTCTAAGGAGAGAGGCCAGGGCGTCGGGGTGGGTGGTCCAAAGCCCCAAGGGCAGAGCCGAGACGTCGGCATATATGTTACATACTGGTAAATTCCTTAACTGTAAAATAATATGTTAGGTAAAATTCTTTTCGGGAGTGAGTTGGGGCGGGGGAAGGCGGTGTGGCGCACCAGGGTGGTAGGGTGTCACCCTAAGGAGAGAGACCAGGGCGTTGGGGTGGGTGGTCCAACGCCTTAGGGGGCAGAACCCCGACGTCGGCATGTATGATATATATTGGTAGATTTCTTAATTATAAAATAATATATTAGGTAAAATTAATATAAATATATAAATTAACCAAACAGTAACATTTAATCAAATGTAAATTTAATATTAATAATTTCATGTATTTAAAGTGTTAAAATTGGGGGGGGGGCAATTAACTTCTGAGTTTTGCTGAAGTCAAAACTTTAACGATTAAAGGGAGTGGAAAATGGGACAAATCGACGAGGAAATTGCCGATTTTGCTTGAGCTAAGACTGGTGTCACGAAAAAGACAATTTCTTGAGTAAACTAGCAGCTGAGTGTTTGTTGTGACAGATACTGTGCTGTGTTATATTTCAGGGCGGTAGGCTTCCCTAAGCGCAAACAGGTCGATCGAGGATGTTTGTGAAAACCAGAAAGTATTGTCAGATGTGAATCCGGTGTTACTTGAACCCTATTTCCCTGGCCACTCTACATGTCTCCAAACGGAATGCGCTACCCTTGGATGTGGTCACCGCCCCCTCCGTAACCTGCTTCAAAGTTCGTCTGCACACATCTGGATCGATCCCTGAGCTGTAATGATTTTCCTGGTGCTGCCGTCGTTTTTCTGTTTTCAAATTGCAGCACTGTCTTCAAATTCGTTTGCACGTTCATCTGTTTTCAAATTCAAATGTATTCATCGTACACAATCAACAGCCAGGATTCTGGCTCCTGGCTATATCCATCAACCACTGCTTATGGATTGGACTCGTGACAAATGCCTGGCGATGGCCAGTGGTTGATCCGAAGTATCCGAAGTATGTCTTCCGTGTTGTAACAGTGTTTAAATATAATGTATTGCATCATATAAATGAGTGGTAGATTATCTACAACACAACAAACGCAACACATCTACAGTAACAACAATTCAACGCGCAGAGAGCTAAAATAATATGCTTGAATAATAAGCTTTAAAGCGTGAATATTAGATACGGCAGAAATGACACTTGTATGCAGAAGCGGCATCAGCATCCGATACAGCAATATCACAGCAACATTGACTGCAACAGTACCCGCACTGACGTCACATCCTCAGAAACATTTCATCTCAACCCTCAACCGGCGAGACACTCAGTTACAGCTGACGGCAAGAAAGGCAACAACTATCAGCCCCTAGAACATTGAATCCCGACGGCACACTCAAAACCGGCTCTACCACGATGACTATTAAACCAAGTCAAAACCACGCTCACCCGATACCGTGCTTCTCCCCCGGACCAGAACAGATTTAACACCGTCCAATCAACGTCATCTCTTCGGGTTCTACAAGGAGGATCGTCAAACGAACTGTCACTGAGTATTCGTATTTTATTTCTTCACGACAACTGGGGCGATGGTAAATTTTGAGCCCCACCGAACTTAAGCTCGTGAAATTGAACGAGTTTATTAGGGGGTAAATAATAAAAAAACTGCTTGGAATTTCCTTTGGTTTTGGCACCACTAGCGGTTTATGGCAGCAGTCCCAATTCAAAAATATAATTGGATAATT
>JASANE010004692.1:0-67771 GCA_030248225.1 Trileptium ribeirensis
AAAATAAATGTAAATAAATGCACTGCTTTGGTATTTGTTAGTGGTAATGTAGTTATTACAGGATGTAAAAACTTTAATGAATATAATCAGTTTGTACTTTATATGTACAATATACTTAAAAGGTTTTAAATATTGTTTGTTGGCAACAATTAAAATGGAGCATGTTATTATTTGTGATTTAAATGATAAGCAAGTTCAACTTCCTGTAGCGATTGCTGCAAAGAAAGTTAAGTCTTAGAAGTGATAATGCCTCACAAATTTATAAATATACAAAAAAGTGAAATTAACTATTTTACAAACAATAAATGGAAACGATTTCATATTGAGAAAGGTTATTATAATGAAAACACGTTAATAAATTTTTTAAATGTATACAGCACGAACATTCAGCTTGCATTGGATACATGTTGTGACCGAGTAAGCATATATTGTTTAAATAATGCTGAAATTAAATTGTCTGAAAACATATCCGAATTATTTGGGTTTGAAGAACGGCATTTGAGAAATGGTAGACACAATGGTACAAAAAGTTTGAGATTGTTAGAACCTAAATTTTTACTGTGTTCTTTCATTCATGAAAGAGCCGTAAATGGAAAAAATAAACAGTTGTAGCATGTATTAAGTGACAAAACAAACAGTACTGACTTGCTTTTGAATACATGTTTGGTAAAAACTATAAAATTTGAGGTAACAGATGTAAACTTTATACCAGTTGAATATTTTAAAGGTGATAAACTGATTATGAGATTATGGTTTTCATAAAAATGCTTAAAAGCAATTACAAGTATTGTTTTGATATCAAAAAAATGGCAATACCATTGTGTTTTAACATGTCTAAACTGCCAGAGACAGTAGAAATAAAAGCCAAAATAAAAAAGAAGGTTAAGAAACCTGTTAAAAAGAAAGTGAAAAAGCTTAAAAGGAAGTGAGTTTTTAAATATTCAATACAATAATGGAGCAAACATGTGGATTGGAAAAATTGAATTGGTTAGTTGGTGCATACCCCACACAACAGTCAATTGAATCAACCCAATTGGTTGAAGTTGGATGTGATACAACTTTACCCAGTAGTGATGAAGATGATTCTTTGCGTTTTAAAATTAGTGAAAGTGCCCTTGACTGCATTGACTTGTCACAAATATATGCATATGTAGAGTTACAAATTTTAAAAAGTGATGGAAAAAATCTACCCCCGAATGAAAAATTTATGCCTTGCAACATGTTTGGGTATGCAATATTTTCATCTGTTCAAATGAAAATAAATGGTGAACCTGTAACATTTAACCAGAGGCATTATCCTTGGATGACATATACACTTTATATGTTACATATGAATGAGCAGCAAAGATTACAATATTTACAAGGGTGTATTTATGCACGAGATAGTGCATATACATTTGATAGTTTTGATGATAATAATGGTGAAACAGCTAGACAAACATACTTTATATCTTCAACGAAAGCAGAATTATATTTTCCTATCATTATTGATGCACAATTTATACCGAAATTCTTACCACCAAAAACAAAAGTTGAGTTTGAGTTTAGTAGAAGCCCTGCCAATGTTGTTATTTTGCATGATAAAGATAAAAATTATAAACTGCGTATAAATGACTTGAAACTTTACTCTGCTAAATCAAAACTAAGTAAACAAGCTTTGGAAATGCAAGATAAGATATTGAACGGTACTGGAGCAACATTTCCTGTAATAAAATACAGAATACATACATTTTCTGTTAATAAGGGTCTACAAAACGTTGATTGGACTGTGTTTGATGGAAAATTACCAAGACGAATTTATGTATGGGGAATAACACAGGAAGTGTATACAGGTGGAGTAAAGAAAAACTTGTTTAATTATAAGTTACCAGATATTAATAGTTTTACACTTTTTCTGAATGATGATAGGTTACCATGTAATGTTGCATTACCATGTAAATCTGGTAACAATTTAAGAGTGTTTCAAAATACACTATATGCACTTAATTATAGAACTGATAATATAGGGCTAACTAGATCTAATTTTGACGGTGGGTATAAAATATTTTGTGTGGATATGAGTAGAGACCACAGCAGTGACTGCAACTATATTTCAAACCCAGCAGAAGGTAATCTAGGGTCGTAATTGACTTTACAACAGTATTAAATGAAGCAATTGTATTATTTGCAATGGGCGAATACCCTGCAGAGCTGTATATAAATAAAAGTAGAGAAGTATATTGGAATAAAATTGCTTAAAAGGTGATGTATAATTGTATAAATTAATAAAAATGGAAAAAGAAATAGCATTTGTTGTTTTGTTACTTTTTATAACATTGTTTGTTGTAAGCATTGATATCAGCATACATGCATATACACCAAAATGTTATAATGTAAAATATGAAATTGAGTGGGTTAAAAAAATAGAAAATGAAACACAGATTATTGTAAGATTCCACATTATGAAAATTGGAGTCATTTATTAATTATATGAGACAACGTATTTGATAAAATCAAATGTATATACCAATAACAGTGAGTTCATTGGTACGAGCAATGAAGTTTAAGGATTTAGAGCACAAAAACTAATGGTAGTGACAAAATTTGTGGAAACATTAGCAAAATTTGATTTAAGAAATGTTAGGTTGATTAATGTAGTTGTTAGAAATGACGTCATTACGAAAGTATAAATACTGTTAAAATTGCTGAAAAGCAATTCAGTTTGATTTTGCAACGATAGAGTTTGGTGAGCATGGATAACGTTGTTTCTTTTGTGTTGAGCGATTATTTGGTACAGGAAATGAAACAAGCTGAGGCTGAAGTAGAAATATTTGAACACAACTGTAGAGTTACAGGAGAATATATTGATGGGCGCTCAATGGAACAGCATAAATTACAGCATTTGCTGTCTTTGCGTGAGAAAATGATTTTTTCCGTGAAATTTATGACAAAACAAATGAAAAAAGGCATACCGCTAACCATAGCATTTTGTAAGATTTTTGAAATTTTACCAACCTTTTCCATAAACAACAAAGATTATATTTTAAACTTGTTCAAATAATATCCCAACAGTCCTCTCAAGGACTCGTGGATTAGGGCTACTGGTGATGCCACGTAAAAATAAAACGCTGGATAAGGGTACCGCAATGTCCAATGGAAACCCTCAATTTCTTTGTTATATACAGGGCTCTTGTGTTTGTCGGCGATGTGGAGGCGCTTGCAATTCTCTAGCGTGTATATAACTTTGAATTTATCCCAACCGCCCTCTCAAGGGCGACATACATGTAGGTAGTTAGGTATGCCCCCACGTATGAGAACCGTAGGTAAGGCTCCTACATGTATGTAACCCACCATCCCAGGTGACAAGGCTGGGTGTACTTAAGATAAAATTATCTTAAGTATAGCTGGGGAGTCAATATATGTATCATAAATTTTCTTTACTCAATTGCTTTATGTGGTGGGTGTTGCGCCACCACAAGTGATTACCTCCACCTGACCTAACTATGACCACCTGAGGTAACTATCCCCTCCAACTCAGCTAATTACCACCTCCACCTCAGGAAACTACCACCTCCTCCTCAGCTAATTACCATCCACCATATCCTCAATTGACGGGGAGGGGGCTCCCAAACAGGTATTTAGAGAGGGGGAGGGGGAGGGGGATGCAAAACCCGTCCTTCCCCTCATGAGGGGAGGGGGATGCAAAACCCGTCCTTCCCCTCATGAGGGGGAGGGGGATGCAAACCCCGTCCTCCCCCCATGAAGGGGAGGGGATGCAAAACGCTCATTTTTTCACTACTTCGAAGATACCAACCCGTCTCTTCGGATGCTATGTTCAAACCGTTCCCTAGATATAAACAATCTCTGCTGCCAGGAAACTAACCGGTCTCATGGCGGTATTTGTTAGTTACCTAATAAAAAACGGTAAACTTGTTAAAAATACTTACATTAAAAATCGTGCAATCCACCGATCTCAGCTGAAAACTCGTTGATAATATTAGCGATGGAACCCGCCGCTTTCTTGGAAATATAACCATCTTTGCGAAACATAGTCTTATCTGGAACCTCTTTACTGAAGTACAGCCAGGTGGTATCAAGAAATACAAAGTTATCGATACAGTCATTGAGTTATTCAAATAAACTGTTGATTTTGTAGGCCGCCTGACCCTCGCGGCTGAACTGTTGATACAGTAATGGGACATTGGGCTGTATTTTTCGTTGACAATATTAGCGGTGGAACCCGCCGCTTTCTTGGAAATATAACCATCTTTGCGAAACATAGTCTTATCTGGAACGTCTTTACTGAAGTACAGCCAGGTGGTATCAAGAAATACAAAGTTATCGATACAGTCATTGAGTTGTTCAAATAAACTGTTGATTTTGTAGGCCGCCTGACCCTGGCAGCTGAACTGTTGATACAGTAATGGGACATTGGGCTGTATTTTTGGTTTTCTCCATCGAGGGTATAGGAACTTTGGAGGAAACGGAATTGAAATTTGAACAAAAATTGTTCGTGAATGAGTGTTACATATGTTCTCGATAGCGCGGCGCAAAAGTTTAAGTGTTGTTGGCAAGTTTCTGGGAACTTTTTGACGGCGACGTTTATTAGTACGACGATTAACGACAGCCGGTGTATTAGCCAAATCATTGACTCTCGCATAAATAAAGACGTTGTGATACGGAAAAAAGTCAACGTTTCCCCAAATTTGCAATAATCTTTTACCGGAAAAGATTATAGACGAAAAAGATATGCGAGGACGAATAAATTTTAAGTTTGAATTTCCGATTAAAACAGCGGTCATACTGATATATGTTTTGTTAAAAGCAGGCAATGAAAGAAACAATGAAACAACAAACAAAATGTTAAAAAGTAGAAAAATGTTGTTTGTATTATGGGAATATTTTGGCTGTGTGTTTGTATAAAAACGAAAAAGAATAAATTGGTCCAATAATTTTTTGTTCAGTTGGCTGCTTTCAATTACATGCAAACCTTTGTGTTGTGTCTATCTCAAAGCAGTGTGCTTTTGAAATGGATTTTATAGATGTAGATAAAGGTGTTGTTCAAAGGCGCATAAAAGATTTGACTGCAGAGTTTACTGATTTACCAAAGGACTTGAATCATAAGTATAACGAGGGCTTTAGAGCGATAAAACTTATGCCAGAGGAGAAGCTCACACCGTTTTTAGCCTGTAAATTTTGCAGTAATTGTTTCGTTTGGTACAAGCTTATAAAAGACAAATGGGTAAATCAAACGCTATTTCCTCAGTCCAAGTGCACCAGAAGAGTTGCCCTAAAAGTAAAAGGTTGACTTCAATAAGGGTTGCGTTTGAGTCGGCGGCGCAGATTGACGACATCGAACATCTTCTGCCGAAGACAAAAACCGCTTGGAGGAATCATGTTGCTGTGTTGGTGTCAGAGCACCCTACAGTTTCAGTGAAGGCCTGCGCTGAAATTGCAACTTCATGTGCAAACTACGCAGAATAGTATACTCATAGAACTAGAACTATAATAAACTTTTCTATTAGCACAAATTACGTAACTGACGGCGTCTTGCGGCAGGGTGCAGAATCTCATCTAAAATTAAGAAAGTTGTTGGCCCTAGCGGAAATCAGAGATGCTGTTCGAATCTGAAACTAGAGACAAGTTTGTATCTAGCAGCAGATCTCGGAGCTCGTGGCTGCTTGTCAACGGCTATCGGGCGCGGTCCCTACGGCGACGGGGATACCCAGAATACGTTAGGGTAGTGAGCAGAGACTCACCGTGGACCACAGTGACAAATTGTGCTACTTTTATGTACATCGTCTTCGTGCTCCATACATCGTCAATTCTTTTCAACTTATTTCATCATAACTGAAATCTAGAATCTGATGTCGTGGAAATTTCCGTGGAAATTTCCATGGAAATTTCCACGATATTATCGTGGAAATGGAATGGAAATGGAAATCCAAATTCTATTTTCATGACGTCCCTGCTACTTGGGCACAGTCCCATTGAAGATTTTAATTTTACTCGGCTCATTGTGGCATCTTTGCAAACGCGAGCTCGATGATTGCTTCCTGCTGCGGGTAGTAACTTTTGGGCTAGCGTAAGTGGATGGAGCTAGGATTCAAGAAGCGTCATCTTGCAACCTATTCATTGTTTTGGGCTCGAAATAATTATAGCTCGCACTTTTGGTGTATAAAGGATAAAAGGCTATTTTAAACTGACTATCTTAACATAGAAAGGCATGCAAGTTAGTAAAGCTTGTAACTGACAGTCCACTTTTAATACGGGCACGTTCACAGCTTTATTGATCAAAGGCGTTGAAAGGTTATTAAAGTTGAGCTTAAAATGCCCATAGATTCCGGGTTTTAAGTCCGTATCCGAGCAAACCCCCAGTTTTAAATTATTTGGCAAAAACTTTAAATTTGCCCATTTTGGTGCATGTGTTGTTCATTTTTCTGAACGTATTTTTATGTGTTTCCCTTCTTTACCAAGTCGGGTAAACTTGATAATTGGTCAAAAACGCTTACTAAACCTGGGTGTTGGTCATTTTGTCAGGGTTACTCTGGCCATGTTAGGATCCTCTGTAACTTCATAGAAACCGATAATGCTAACTCCCTAAGAACATTTCTTCAAATACGGTCTCCCAGGGGTGGAAGATGTAATTGTCGTGAGATCTGATAGACTTGTGTAACCAGATTTGGGTTATAGATTTACCACAGCACTCCTAAGTTTTTGAAACCAAGAAATCTCTCCAAAGTTCAATTCCATCGTTCAAGATTGAACTCCTACGAGCCATTTTCTGCCTTAGTTTTAGCTCTTTAAAACTGTATCAACTAAAATACACTCCCAAGTTTTAGGCTAAGATCGATTCAAAAGTTGAGACATGTCTTTTAGAGGCAAACGGACTCAACATTAGGGGATTAGACAGGGCATACCTCAGCCTTCATAAGAAGTACCTTGTTTAGTTTAGTTCAGCGCAGTTCTAAATGATCCGGATAAGTGTTGATTCGAAGAACTGGTGCAACAGAACATTTTAAATGATGGACACTTTAGGCAAACCTCAAACACAACTTCTCTAAACCAGATTATAACAAATTTTTGCCTTAACCTCCCATTCCAGCTTCCACAGGAGTAGATGAAAAATGGGGGTTCTGCCCCCCCTCCCGGGAGGAGGTTGGGGTGATGAGTCATCGGCGTGCTCGACATACATTTATCAATATATATCATCAACATTACTTATCTATAAACACGCACATATAATATTTACGGCAACGGTTAATAAGCATATGATATATATTACATCTTTAATATAAATAATATATATGAGTAAACGTGGCGTTTTTGTTTATTTGACTGTGCTGTTTGTTCGTTTGTCTGAGTGAACGTATATTATGACGTGAGGAATTTCGTAATCGAAAGCTCTAAATTACAGCTCCAAATAAACCCCAAAAACAACTTGCAACCAGAAGATTGTTAAATAATTGAAACAGAATATATCGTGTTATAATATAGCTCATGTACAGAGGTGCAATTTCAGTGTTTTCTAGAACTTCTATTGAGGGTAGTTTCTGAAAATTTCGATATTTATATAAAGATATGATAATTAAATTACGTCATTGCAGAAACATTTAGCGATGAGTAGTGAGCAAGAATTTATTTTGGATTTGTCGGCGTGCGATCTGGTGCGTATATTAGTTTTATCTGACTTATTTAGCTTATGATTTCGCTGGTCGGCGGCGATGTAGGTTATGATAAACCTATCGCATATTTATTTTGGTTAATTCTGTCCGTTTTCGTTCCATACATTTGCGCCTAAGCGGCATACATATGATTATTATTATTTTTATATTATATTATTATTATTACTATTATCTATATTATTATTGTTATTATTCTTATTATTTTTATATTATTACTATAATTATTATTATTACTACGTTAGGATTATTGCTTTTATTTATTATTATTATTACTATTATTATTATATTACTATTATTATTTTTATCATTATTATCACTATATTAGTATTATTGTTGTTATTTATTATTACTATTATTATTTGTCGGCTGTCAGCACGTGGTTTTGTCGACCTTGCCTATGTCCGCGCGGGTTTTCCCTATGTTATATAAAGGGCAGTACACGTAGTTTCTGATCATTCTATCATTTGCGATGATCGAGAACAGTTGTTTCTTCTATTAACCGATATTATTTCAGAACTCTAAGATTCAGACAATTATTAAATAGATATAATTTCTTAAAAGCAATATGGTGATTACATGCAGCATTTGTAACAAGCATTTCACGAGAAAGGACCACATGGATAGACACAAGCGGTCAGCGCATTCAGGTGGACATGTGCGGTGCGATCATTGTGGAATAACGTTCACTCGTAATGATAACCTCAAGCGTCATGAAGCAAAGTTTCACAGTGGTCAGCAGGCAAAGTCAGTGGCGACAGTTCAGTCAACACCTCAGCAGTCAAAAGTAGTGTTCGAAGGTCAAGATGGTAGTGAAGCAAATAACCTCGACGTGATACGACGACTAGCACAGGAGATTGTCGATAATGCGGATGAACCACCAACAAAGAGACAGCGAACAGAAGACGTGTTGGATGATATTATGGCAATGACGCGTGGAATTATTCAGAACGAATGTCGATATAAAGCGGATGTTGTGGAGAATCATGGGACGATGAAACTATTGCGATGGACTAAAGCTATCAAAGGGTACATTCGAAGTTATTACGCGGTACCCGATCAAGTTTACCTCGATTTGGTGCAATTTCTCAAAGATGTACGACCATTGTTGGAGCGGCTTCTACATCGCGATTCAGACCGGGGTGTTAAATTATGGATCAACGTCCAATGTATTATGCGAAAATTGGATGGTTCGCAGCTGACAACACACTTCAGTTGCAAAGCGCGCATCATATTACCGGGCACCGATACCAGCAGCGAATTGGCGTGTGTGTGTAATGATTTGATCAAAAAATTGGACGAGTTCGAGGCGATGGGTTCGGGTTGGATGCTTCAAGATGTGCGTCACGCAGACATTCATATGAGCGTTTATCGACCGGTTCGTGGATCAACATTCAAGGAGTTACCGGCATCAATACGTCAGAAACGCGCGGTGCTGAACATTCAGAATAATGACACGAAGTGCTTTTTATGGTCAATATTAGCAGCGTTGCACAAAATGGGTCGCAAACAACACCCAGAGCGCGTTAACAATTATCAATGTTTCGCTGGTGAGCTCAAAATGGATGGAATTGATTACCCCGTCAAAATTCAAGATATACCACGATTCGAGAAGCAAAACAACATTGCAGTGAATGTGTATGGTCTCGAAGATGGAGATGTATACCCGTTGTTCATTTCAAAGACCCAATACCCGAGATACGTACATTTGTTACTACACGACAAACACTATAGCTTGATTCGAAGTCTCGACAGGCTGTTACACGATCAAAACAAGCACAAGGAGAAGAAATTTTTTTGCGACAAATGCTTATTACCGTGTTATTCAATGGAGAAAAGACAGGAGCACGTTGATAAATGTCGTAAAGATCAACCGACTCGTGTGGATATTCCCGATGAGGGGTCTATTCTCAAATTTGTCAATTTACACCGTATGCAGCGAGCACCGTATGTAATATACGCGGATTTTGAATGCTTGCTCGAAAAAGTCGACAAGTGTGCACCATCACCATTCACGTCATACATTAACACCTATCAACGACATACCCCTTGTGGATATGGGTTGGTGGAGGCGTTTGGTTGTTGCAACGACAAGATAAAGATCGGAAATCCTATCGTTTATCGAGGTTCAAGTCCGGTCAAACAATTTTTGCGCAATGTCATCAAACTCGCAGAAGAGCATCAGGAGCAGCACATGCAGCAACAGAAATCATTGGAAATGACGGACTCAGATCGTATTCGGTTCAAAGATGCTAACGAGTGCTCTATATGCGGGCTTCATATGGACAAAAATAACAAGGCAAAAGATCATTGCCATTTATGTGGTCGATATCGTGGTGCCGCTCATCTAAAATGCAATATTGGATACCGTCTAACTCGCGACGTCACGGTGCTCTTCCACAACCTCAGACGATACGACGGACATCTCATAATGCAGGAGATGGGGGCAGTATGCAAAGAAGAACGACTTGAGGTTGAATGCGCGGCAAAAGGATTGGAAGACGACATGACATTTTCAGTCAAACGCAAGGCAAAGAAAGCGAAAAGAGGGCAGCGCAGAAGTGGTAACGAATTCATTATCGAAGAATTGGATTGTGATGATGACGATTATGATGACGAGTGTTGGGATGAGGACAGGGAGGGGGTGGATTTCATTATTGGATGTGATGACGAAGATGAAGGAGAAGACGATACAATTGGATGGAAGATACGGTTTGTCGACACGTTTCAATTTTTACCATCGTCGCTCGAAGCACTCGTCGATAACCTCAAAAGACAGAACCTAGATAATTTCAAGGCAATGCACCAGCGTTACGGTGATAAGGCAGCAATCATGATTCGCAAAGGCGTTTACCCATACGAGTACATGGACAACATCGAGCGGTTCAAGGAAACGTCATTACCACCACGATCATTCTTTTATTCATCGCTCACAGGAAACAACGTTACGGAAGATGATTACGCTCACGCTCAGTCGGTATGGAACGAGATGAACATCGATGATCTTGGCAAATATCACGACCTATATCTCGAATGTGACATTTTATTATTGTGCGATGTGTTCGAACAGTTTCGACTATTTTGTTTAGACAAGTTTCAATTGGACCCCGTTCATTACATCACCCTTCCAAGTTTCGCGTGGGATGCATGTCTCAAGTACAGCGACGTCCAGCTCGACTTGATCAGCGATGCAGATATGTACGCGTTCTTCGAAGACGGTATACGGGGTGGTGTGTCAGTCATCTCCCACCGATATTCAAAGGCGAATAACCCATACGTCGATGGATATAGTGAGACCCAACCCAACAAATACATTATGTACCTCGACGCAAACAATTTATATGGTTGGTCTATGGTACAAAAGCTACCATGTCACTCGTTCAAATGGATGTCACGTGACCAGATAGATAAAATAGATTGGAAAACGGTAGATGTCGACGGTGAAATTGGTTACGTATTGGAAGTCGATCTCGAGTACCCCGAAGAACTTCACGATGCTCACAATGATTACCCTCTCGCTCCCGAACGATTACAGATCAACGACGACATGCTATCAGAATATTGTCAAACGATCAAAAAGTCTCTTCAAGTAACGAACGCAGCAGTCGAGAAAATGGTACCGAACCTTATGAACAAAACGCAATATTTTGTTCACATCACGAACTTGCAGCTTTACCTCAAATTAGGGATGAAGTTGCAGTACGTTCATCGGGTCGTTGCTTTTAATCAGTGCGCATGGATGGAACCTTACATCAGTTTCAATACGGAAATGCGCAAGAATGCAAAGAGCGATTTCGAGAAGGACCTATACAAACTATTGAACAACGCAGTGTTTGGCAAGACGATGGAAAACGTTCGGAGATATGTCGATGTCAAATTGGTCACGAACGAGCGCATGTATGAAAAATTGGTGGCGAACCCGCGCTACTCAATGTCATCAATATTCAACGAAGACCTTGTAGCGGTCAAGCTTTGCAAACCCATTTATGTGGGATTCACGGTACTCGATCTGTCAAAGACACTCATGTACGACTTTCATTATGGCTACATGAGAGAGGTTTACGGTGATCAATGCAAGCTTTTATTTACCGACACCGACTCATTATGCTATTCAATCAATACATATGATGTTTACGACGATATGCTCAGCAATTCAGCATTTTTTGATACCAGCGATTACCCACCCGATCACCAGCTATTCTCAGTGGCGAATAAGAAGGTTCTAGGGAAGATGAAAGACGAAACAACAGGAATGGCGATTGAGGAGTTTCTGGGATTGCGATCAAAGATGTACAGTATGCGATTGGGAGATGGTAATGAGAAGAAGCGTGCGAAAGGTGAAAAAAAGAAAAAAAAAAAAAAAAAAAAACTCAAAAAGGGGGTGGAGAAGAAGAAAATAAAACAGCAGTGCAAAAAGGCAACACTTTATGAAGAAACTAATACAAAAAATAAAAAAAACACACAACAAAAAAAAAAACAAAAAAACACAAAAAAACAGAAAAAAAAGATTGCAAAACAACATAACGACAAAAAACTTAATAAAAAAAAAAGATATACAACAAAAACTTAAAAACACACAACAAAAAAAAAAAAAAAAAAATCTAAAACAACCAAATAAAAAAAAAAAAAGAAAAACTGGTAATAAAAAATACTACATGCTTTTTTTTTTTTTAATTTTGTTTTTTTATACCTTCTTCCGCTTATCTTTTCTGAATAAAGAAATGTCATGAAAATCTGTGTCCGCTTTGATTAATTCAGAGCTGATAGGATCACCTGCGCATCCTAGCGATGTTAAACATGCAGGTCTTAAAAGAATGTATTTGTGTTTCAATGTATTGCAATGGATGACAAGCTTAAAGCGATTTATTACGAACCCACCAACGTTGCTGGATTTTCTACGGCGCAGAAACTATACACTGAAGCTCATAAACGTGGTGTTAATGTTAAGTTGAAAGATGTTCAGGATTGGCTACGTGCACAGGAAACTTATACTCTACACAAACCCCGAAGACTTAGGTTCAAGCGACGACGCACAGTTGTAAAAGGTATAGGCGACCTGTATCAAGCGGATTTAGCGGATTTGTCAAATATTGCAGCGTACAACGAAGGTTTTAAATATTTACTTGGTGTAACTGATTGTTTTTCAAAGTATGCATGGGTTGTTCCAGTAAAGAACAAAGCAGCAAATACCGTTCTAACAGCTCTCACATCAGTCTTTGAAGAAACAAAACCCGACAACTTTCAAACAGACAACGGTAAAGAATTTGTTAACAGCTTAGTTTATGACTACTGCAAGAGTAAAGACATTAACGCATACACTGCTAAGAATAAAGAGACTAAGGCAAGTATGGCGGAGCGATTCATACGTACACTAAAGAGTAAAATTTACAAGTCGATGACAGCTCGTAATTCTCGACGTTATATAGATGATTTGCAAAGTATAGTGAAAACTTATAATAACACTGAAAACAGTTTTGGATTTATTCCCTCCAAAGTTTCCACGGATGACGAGGATGATATACGAGAGAAGCTATTCCCAGCTAATGACATTGATGTACGTTATAAATTTCAACTTGGTGACGTTGTGCGCATCAGTAAGGAACGTTTACCGTTTGAGCGGGGCTTCAATCAGCTTTGGTCGCGTGAAGTATTTACAGTCAATAGTCAACTTCCATTCAACCCTCCGGTATATGAGATAAATGATGCAAATAATGAAACCATTTTAGGTAGGTTTTATACTCAGGAACTTCAAAAAGTTTATGTTGCAGACGATACATATAAAATCGAGAAAATAATACGCAAACGCAAGACTAAGAAAGGGACAGAATACCTAGTCAAGTGGTTGGGGTACCCCAAAGCTATGAACTCATGGGTACATGAACGCGATTTGCTACCTATTTAAGGGTACCAAACGTACCCGTAGTCGTAAGGGAACATAATAGGGGTACAAATGGGTACAGAATAGTGGTACAAACCGTAGCTGTAGGGGTACACAGGGATGCAGAATAGGAGTGCAAACCGTACCCATAGGGCTACAGAATAGAGTTAGAATCCGTACTGACAGGGGTATATGAGTACGGAGGGATACATAATAAAGGTACAAACCGTACCTGTATAGCTACAGAGTGGGGATACACAGGGGTACAAAATATGGGTACACAATAAGGGTCAACAGGGGTACAAATACGGATAAATGGGGTACATAGGGTACAGAATGGGGGTACATAATAGGGGTACAAAGTTCTTAAAAAGGGTTTATCATGTATAATCTCTGATAATTATGGAACATGTATGTGTCAACTGTAATCGTGCTTACACTACTCGTCAGCATTTGCATAGACATAAGAAAACTTGTAGAGCTCAACCGCAAAATTTACAACCAGTTTCTCACGTTGATGTTCAAAGTTGTAATACTGATAGCGTACTATTACCTCTGGAATTACCGTTTACGTGCGTTATAAGTGGTCAAACAGGTAGCGGAAAGACTCTATGGATATATCGATTATTGAAACATGGTTTATTTGATGAACCGGTCAGTAAAATTCTATATTGTTACAGTATATTTCAAGATATTTATGGTAAAATGCTAAAAGAAATACCAAATTTGGAGCTTTACGAAGGCATACCCACAGAGTTTCCTACTGGTAATGGATATACAATTTGTATACTCGATGACTTAATGATTGAAGCAGCGAGTGATAAAAAGCTTGCAGCAGCGTTTTCTCGCATGCGTCACAACAAGCTCAGTACTATTTTTGTTACTCAAAATCTTTATCATGAAGGCAAATATATGCGAACCATTACACGCAATGCTCAGTATATGGTCTTATTTCCCAACTTCCGGGACCAGTCAATGATTCATACACTGGGAAGGCAAATGTGGCCTTCTAAACCGCATTTTCTCTCAAACGCATTTGAGCAAGCAACGAAGGAACCGTTTGGATATTTGTTTCTTGATTTGAAACCAGCAACTGAAAATGTATTGAGGGTACGACAATGTATATTCCCTGACGATGAGCAGTTGTTTGTATATTCTTAAAAAGGATAAAGATTTCTAAATATTTAAAATGTCTCGAAATATTGAGCGTAATTTACCGGCGTTAAAGTTTCTTTGTGGATCATCGTCGAAAGTTGTTTCAGCTGTTATAAAAGTAGCACCTCTATCTCTACTTCACACATTCGCGGAAATTGCATATAACATAGTGCAAAACACCAAAACCAAACGTAAAGTTCTTAAAAGCATTGCAAGTAAACGAGTTTCGGCTTCAAGAAAGAAAAAGTTGCTTAAACCTACTGTTGTAAAATATCTAATTAATTATTTCAACAAGCATTATGGCACGTAAAATGGCGGTGGTACCGATAAGTTGGTTAGATGTTATGAAGAATAGTGGTTTACAAGATAAAGTACCCGTTAGAAATGAAGTAGCTGTTTATGAAACTAAAGAAAAACCAGACTTGTCGTTATTGTTTCCTAAAAATTTACGTAATAAAGCTAAATTAATGTTAAACAATATAAAAGATTTAAAGTTGAATGATAACAACCAAGTGATTTACCCAGATAAAACTGTTGGTTCCAATATTTTTGATTTGGTCAAATACTTTGTTTCAGATGTCAACTTTTCACCCCCTCGACCTCTTGATTCTGAAAAATTTGAAACGCTACTGGGCAGTGTACCACTGTCAGCATTTGGGAGGGGGAGAAAAAGCAGAGCTGTGGAACACAAAACAAAATGGAGAACCCTATATTCTTAAAAAAGAACCAATCAAAATCGAGCAAAGAACTATATAAAGACGTGTATGCTCAAAAGCTGATCAGTCTTAGTTTTGCTTTCATTGAGATCGCTCGTGTTTTATTGTGCTCTCTTACGTTAGTTTTCACACTCAACAACATTATTAAATAATGGAACATACCAAATATAGCACTACAACCGACGGCTCACCACTCGTATTATTTCGATCGGGATGGAGCGTGTTCAGCAATTTCAATATCGGACGGATAACGATCGACGGTGTCAAATACAATTGTGTGGAGCAGTGGTACCAAAGCGAGAAGGCGCGGTACTTCAGCGACATGGAATCATACAAGGCGATAATGATGACTTTCAAACCGTCACAGCAGAAAAAATTGGGTCGTCAGATCAAAAACTTCGACGCGGAGAAATGGAAGGACAATGCGGTTTCAATAATGAAAGAGGGATTACGTGCAAAGATGCAACAGCTACCTCATATACGAGCGGCACTCATCGGAACGGAAAGCGCGTTAATTGCGGAAGCGTCAGAATGGGATCAGTATTGGGGTATTGGCATCAGCATCAACGACTCGAAAAGCAGAGACGTTTCTCAGTGGAAGGGTCAGAACATTTTGGGTGGACTTTGGATGGAATTGAGGGACGAAGCGAAATAACTAATATGACAATAACTTCAAATGTTGGATGTAGCGTTGACTTATTATATTTATCGTGTGAAATTGATAACTTTGATTATGATATGTTTCGTTTCACAGGGGGTGTTTGGAAATTTAAACCTAGAGGTACAGTATTATTATTCTCAAACGGAAAGTTGGTATTGGTTGGCATTAAGTCAGAATGCGAAGGAATAGCTATATTAGATACTGTGAGGGATACGTTACATAAATTGGGTTATCAATCTTTTTCAGTACTTCAACCACACGTCGTTAATGTAGCTGGTTTACTTAGAAGTGGGTTTACCTTAAATTTAACACATCTTTATGAGCAGCTTAGAAATAATTACACAGTAATGTACGAAACAGAACTGCATAATAGCATGAAGCTCACCCTAAATAAAGGTATAGCTTTGATTTTCAGTAGTGGGAATGTAGTGATAACAGGTTGTAAATGTGTAAAGGATTTTTATTTCTCATGTCATAAAGTGCACAATATTCTTAAAAGGCTTCAATAAAATATTGTAATCAATCATGGAAGTTGTTGTTGTATGTGACTTGAGCGAACAAGTTGTTGAGTTTCCGACAGCATTTTGTGCAACCAGAGTTAGAGTGTTGGATATAGAGCTTCCCGATAAATATATAAACATAAAGGGAGGCACCGTTGAGTATTTTTCAAACAAGTCGTGGAAACAATTTAAGGTTGAAAAGGGATACTATACAATCAACAATCTACTCTCATACCTAAACATGTTCAGTACCAGTATTGAGTTTACTGTCAACCCATGCTGTGATATGGTTAGTGTATATCTGCTAGACAACGCAGAAATAAAACTATTTCCCGAAATTCAGGAGTTGTTTGGCTTCGAAAACCCCCATTTGAAAAATGGTAGACACGCAGGGAATAAATGTGTTGATCTTGGAAGGTGTAAACCAACCTTTCTTATGGGTTCCTTTGTGAAAGAGCGAATGTTGAATGGAAGATACAAACCATTGCTACATGTAATATCAGCACCCAAAAATACCATATCGTTAGACTTGAATAACTGTATGTTTAAAGTGCTTGGATTTGAAGTGCTTGACTCTGAATTCAAACGAGTGGAGTATTTTCTAGGAGCAAAAATGGTCATTAGGTTATATTTTTCATAAGTTCTTAAAAAGGATTGATGCAAGTGTTATACATCAATATGGCGCTACCTTTGTGCTTCAATTTGTCAAAACAATTGGATGCAGTAGTAACAAAGAAGAAAAGTCTTAAAAAGGATCGTAAAAAGAAGAAAAGGAAAAGCAAACATGGCAAACGAATGCGGCGTCGAAAAACTTAACTGGCAGGGGAATCAATACCCCGTTCAGCAATCGATCATCTCGACACAGCTGGTGGAAGTCGCATGTGAAACAACGTTACCAAGCATCGATACGGATGATTCGTTTCGTTTTAAAATTGGCGAAAGTGCTTTTGATTTAGTTGATATATCAGAAATTTTTGCATATATTGAATTTCAAATTATAAAGGGTGATGGCAAAGAGATTAAAGAGGCAAATCTTAAATTTACACCATGCAATATGTTTGGCTACGCACTTTTTTCTTCAGTTGAAATGAAAATTAATGGAGAACCAATAACCTTTAACCAAAAGCATTACCCTTGGATGACGTATGTGCTGTACATGCTACATATGAGTGAGAAGCAAAGAAAACAATATTTAGCAGGGTGTCTCTATAAACCCGATCAGACGTATATGTTTGATGATCTACAAGATAACGAAGGCTCAGTTTATAGGAATGCGTTGACTTCAATGTCACAAAAATGTGAACTTTACTTTCCTATCATTACAGACACACAGTTAACACCGACTTATTTACCCCCGAAAAGTAGACTAGAGTTTAAATTTACTCGAAGTTCACCATCATTGATATTATTGCATGAACCAGCTAATAAACTTTTAGTTCGAATAAATGATTTTAAACTTTACATACCAAAAGCAAGGCTAACAAAACAAGCTCTGGAATATCAAGATAAAATTTTAAATAGTAGTGGGGTTAAATTTCCTAGTATACGGTACAAGATTCAAACCCTTTCAGTAAATAAAGGGTTACAGAATGTGGATTGGACAATCTTCGAAGGCACATTACCACGTAGAATATACATTTGGGGAATAACACAAGAGGCATATGCTGGTGCACCAAAGTCAAACTTGTTTAAGTTGAGTTTACCAGATATGAATAGTTTTACCGTGTTTATGAATGACGATAGATACCCGTGCAATATATCTCTACCGTGTAAGGCTGGTAACGATATGAGATTGTTTTATAATACATTATATGCATTAAACGGTAGAACAGAAAATTTGGGATTAACAGAAGTCGGTTTTAGACAAGGTGCAGGTTATCAGATATTTTGCATTGATTTGAGCAGAGATCACAGTAGCGATTGCAATTATCTTTCAAACCCACCAGATGGGCAATTGAGGCTTTCAATTGATTTTGCGGAAGAGTTGAAGAAGGCTATTGTGGTTTTCGCAATGGGAGAATTTACAGCTGAATTGAACATAAACTCAAATAAAGAAGTATTTTGGAATAAAATGTCTTAAATAGCTCTAGAAAGCAGTTGAATCAACCATGGATAACAAACGTTTTATTCTATTGTATGCTGTGTTATTTGTTGTTGTGGAGACGGTTATATTGTTCATAAGTGTAAAGCGTAATACTATTAACGTCGAAAATTGTACGAAAACTTTATGCTTCGAAGACTGGACAAACGGATCAAGCGAAAAATGGAACCCAGCAAATGGTTACGATGTCAAGTGGATTAACAAAACGTCGTCAAACCTACATTTCAACGTTCGACTCAAACCACCTAAAGGTCTTAAATGGAACGCACAGATGGTTTATCTATTCAACGTATTTGAACATTTGTTTATGAACTTATCAATTCCTTATCAACACGGGCTTATATTGGTGCGATCGGTTGGAATTTATCGAGGATATACGTTCACCAATCATTATATGGGAGCAAGATTTATGAAACATCTCGCAACATACGATTTGGATAAAGTGATTCGTCAACGATACATTGGAATCAATATTCGTGAAGCGTATGGAGCAATACGTGCGCAACGTTTATCTTCAAAAGGAAGTTGCTTATTGGCAAAACCGGGTGGATGAGTTTCGACGTCAATGTGAAGCAACAGGCGACTATATCGACGGGCGGTCGAAAGAGGAAGAAAATCTGCTCAAGGTTCAACGACGACGACAAGCAATTATCAAGGCGGTGGAATTTATAATGAAGAACGAAAACACTTTTAACCAGTCTTTGTATGAATTATCATTGTCATACCCTATGTTGTATGTTGATTATTATGATGATATCATTAAATTGTGTTATATGTTTGATTTGAAGTAAAAAGAAAAAAAACATAATGGTAGCCAATACCGTGTATACGGTGTAAAGCCATCTGATGATTCCCTTGGCAGGGATGAAATGTTTATATATACTAGTGTATTTCAGTTTATTAAATCATTTTGCACTTTCATTCATCGAAGCTATGTTTCTCCACTTCAGTAAACACCTTGTACATGGTCATATCGGTCATGTTGCAAGTGGAAATTCACGTCTCATCAACGATTACAAAGCAAATATCTACGAAACGGTGTACAACGGCGATGATCACCTCGAGCGGCAAGATAATCGGGTGGAGCACTTCAAAACATTCAACAAAGTCATTGGTTATCGAGGATGGACGGGTGAACCAGGCTACATACTGTGTGTTGTAACAGAAGGCAATGTAGTCATAACGGCATTCGTGTACGACCACCCAGTTCACGCACGGCGACGAAAGTATCAATTGGTGCATCAGTATGGCGCTAAACAGGTGTAAATGAAGATATTGTACATGTAAATATGTTGTGTATATGTGCATGTATATATTATACTTCATCTGCATTACTGTGTATGTAATTATTTCAATAAAGAAAAACAAAACGTAGCGGTAGCCTATAGCCGCCTGATGAGGCCCGTGGTACGGCTGAAACGTTTGAACTAGCAATGTACAATAAATTAAATCTATTTATTACAGTATTTATGTATAGCAAGCCACAATCCAATTCAAAGTTATATGTATGTTTATGTGTGTATGTATTTATATATGTGTATATGCGTGTAGTTATATATATATATAAAGCAGACATATATACATATATGCCACGCACCTATGTACATACATTCAACCCTCACATGACTCACCACCACCGCCCACCGGTGGGGGGGGGGGTAAAACGCCCATTTTCTATCTACTTGACGACTTGTTCCACCTGGATCGGCTAATCCCCCTGTGAGGACCTCTCCCTTCCCCGAAGCATGTGCTATCCCCCTGGGACTTCGGACCTCGTGCATGCCTGATATAAATATACCGGTTATCAGCGGTTGAGTTTTTAAGCGATAAAGATGGACGAGTTCGGGACAACATAGACATATGTTTCCTCGTGCAGAGAGTAAAAGAACTTTTGGGCCGTAGAAAATTCAGAACTAAGCTAAATCTATAGAAAATTAAACCGCGCTAAATCGCCACCCGGATCCCCGACACTAACTGGTATTTCTCGTAAGCCGCAGTATTTACTCAAATTCATATATTTTCGACGTTGAAATTACGTATCCAATTCTTTTAAATAAGGCTTGTAGGATGCGATGCTGTCGACCTACATAAAATTGCATCCCTCAGCAGTACAATACAACATGCTGACAAGCACATAATCGTGAAACAAAATGGTGCGAAGAACCGCCCAACATCAGATGTCTAGCCCCCACTGAGCTATGCCTCCATATGACAAGAAGAATTCTGAAGTAGAAGGAGTAAAGGTGCCATTTACATAAATTGTACTAGGACCAGTTCTGGCCAAAGGGATCCCAGCTGCATCACCCATAATTCTTGCAGTGGTGCCCGGACAACCCCGGCTTCCACGACTCCCCGGTGATCTGCTAGACGACCCTTAGGGAACCGCTTAGCTTAGCAGGCTGCCGGCGCGTTTACCAGGGTGTTCGGCCTGGCCCCTATATTGGCCCACGTATCTAGTAGTATAGAGGTCCCCCTGTGGGAGGGTCAACCCCTAGGCCTGCTCACAGGTAATAAGGCTGACCCGCCTTTCCCTCGTTCTACTGAAATTCCTAGTGATCCCTTGTTCTTGTATCTGATCCCGGCTAATGGAAATCTATTGGTTCCTTGGTTGTGTTCCTACGGGTAGATCCTATTGTGTGCGCACTCCGGTTTACCGGAAACTTATGCCTGCTGATACTGACATTGCAGGTACCCTGGGGAGCTGCCCCCAGAGCCCTATATTTGATCTTTGTTATTCCTGATAGCACTAGTTTGTGTAGTATAGTTAAAATTGATTGCAGACGTTTTATTCGCACACCTTAAGGGCGCGGTTATTTCCTATTGCAGTTTCACCTTCTCCCAGAATAGATCTGATTTAAACGTAAACTCCATTTGGATTTTTTGTACTAGAATACATTATATCGCTTGCAACAGATTAACGAGATCCTACAAATATTTATTTTGTCCTAGCAATAACAAATATATGACTTGACGACAAATATATGGTTCGATAGAAAATATATGGATAAAAAGAAAACCAATACGTGTATATACAGTTTTGATCAAACCCCGCAGTACCACGCGGGATACCCAAATCCAACATTATCTGTGCGACGCAATTTTGGGCCTGACGTCTTTCCACGTAGCTGAAAAGTGAGGTAAAAGATTTGGTATTGTTTCCCTTTTGTATTTTGATGTCCCGGAACCGAGTTTATCTTATTTCGTTAGTCCTTGGACTGATCACCCTTTCACTATATCAGTTCAACCTGTGCCGCGCCGTTTAGTCCACACTGAAGAGACTGGAGTCATTCGAGCATGGTCTACTGCTCGATAATGTCCTAGGTTTGCATTAAAAGTAATTCGAGCGACGACAGGTGGGAAGCTAGTAGCGAGAATGGGGCCAGGAAGTCAATGACGCGTCTCTTGAAGAACAGGGCGACGTTGCCTGCCTTCCCCTGGATTTATGTTAAAAATGAGAATCTCACGAAGATCCCAACCGTGAGGCACGGCCAGAGAGTCTCCGTCCAAAATGATTTTAAGCTGAATTTTGGGTTGACTGAACAGCGAGCGCGTTCCAAACCGCGTGCAAGCAATGCTATTTACTAAAGAGCGACACATGGGCCGAAGCTCCGTTGTAAGTGGGGTCGATATATTATAGCTTAAAAACGGCTCCAACTCTTCCAGACTCCACAGTTTGCTGGCGCTCAATCGCAGCGTGATTCTCTCCAGGTCCGCAATCATTTGCATCACGTAATCACTATGCCCTTTATTTCAAGCTTTTTGCTGTGGAAAGCAACCCGGTGCTGCAGACATTGTGCGCTCATGTCGCCTTGTGTAAATTACCACTTCCTGGCTTCACTCCTTAATCGGGCTGAAATTTTGACTCTGTTTCGACTGAAGATTTACTCCTTTACGGCCTAAAACTTAATTGCTGCCGGAGCCAGCTGCGCGTCGCCGTTGCTTGAAAAGAAAGAAGACAAACGCTAAACCCCCATCGGCTTGAAATGCGTTGGAAATTCATACACTCGCCAGATTAATTTTATCGGATCCTTTTGGCGCTGTAAAACCGCGACGGTGATCGCGACTGTCTCCGAATTTGAATGGTTCGTAGATCCTCTGTCTCTCTGATGCACACAAGCAAATAATGTCCCTCCCCCTTTTTGCGTTCTCGTAACACAATTACATTAACAAAAAAGCTTGCGAAAACTAACGCCCATCGGACCTACAAAAATACATGAAAAACAGTCCGACGAGCGGGGAACCAGTCGAGAGTACGAGCGAGTCAACTTTTGACGAGCAATTTTGTCGAATTTTTTTCTAGTTGAATTTTGACGGGGCCCGACACTTACGGGCGCGCGGAGTAAGGGCGGACCTTAGTGAGTCGAAACAAGAAGTGGAAAACACCAGGCAAGGTCTTCAAACGTTGCTGCACAGTTAGAGACCCACCTGGATAGAATCAAAAACAAAAAAAAAGAGTTCGAAGCGAGAGCAACACATGGCGACAACCGCCAACGAAAACAACAGAGAACTCGACTGGTCCCGGTTGCTGCATCGGCGCCTTTGCTTTTATAGTGTCCCGCTACCTCCGTCAAAGTTTCCCCCAGTTCTTCCCTAGTACCAGCTTGTAACCGTCCTTGTCGACCGCTCTTACACGGCGCCAAATATATATAAAAGTCCGCATAGTAAATATGACGATCAATCACTTCACTAATGCTGCACGCGGGCTATAATAATCAATTACAGCTGGCTAATCATTGTTTACACATCAAACGATCGACAAACTACAATAACAAAAACGCCGCCATAGCTATCAATATGTGAGTGGATACGTACATATGCACACACGTATATTACAGTCGAGAAATGCCAATGAAACAGAAACCTCCCGCTGGTCGGTGCGGGGTCTTTATTCGAGGAAAATATTTCAGCGCTCAGCGCGCCTGATGTAAATGAAGAAAAGACATGTTTCTTATTATTGCTAGATAACCGCACGCAGTAGGTGGCCCGGGGCTGGTTCAAGTTCATGCCCTGGCTGGTCGCCTGCTGAAAAATTTAATATTTGAATGTCGTTCTTATGGCTGGCCTGTTAGGGGCCATGAGAGGTGCCAGAAGCGGGAAATTTTTGTGTCCCTCGTGGATTAGGCGGATCATGAGCGGACACATGGGGTTGGGCTGCCCCGGTTTTCGACAGAATGGATAGCATAAGCTCCCGCGGAGGTGTGGAGACCCAAAAACCTGGGATTTTTGGTTAAGGATGGTATAATTTTGAGCCTAGAAAAATGGGGCTTTAAACGCCTGGTTGAGGGTTTCAGAAGTACTTATAGGTGAGGGATGGGTTGACCCGATGGACTGATTTATAAGCCCTGCAGGTCCCTAATGATAACTCCATGTACTCTTTATACCCTGAGTATAAGGAAACCCCATAATCTTGGAATTTAAATCACCCCTGGTGAAAAGATGTTCTAAGCAAATCTCTTATTGAATTCCCTTCATCCTGAGATCCTTTTCTGTCACATATCCACTGAAGTATTTATCTAGCCATCATATTTCATATTATTACTTCGGTGTGACAGGACCGGCCCGTTATTTGCTAATTTGAGTATTACGAAAAGAGTTCGGCCCACATCGATGAGAACCGTGCACCATGTCCTGACACGTACCGTACACTACACATTACAATATATGCAACACTGTACTAATGTTAGGCATGCGCACCGGGATCAGTCGCAGTGCGCCGACATAGCAGATTTGACTTGGTGTTCGTAAAAGTTGCAGACCATTGTCCCTGGCACATCCGGATGATCGCCCCTTCTAAACACAGCTACATCTTATAAACAATACCCGACGATACAACACGTTCATGATTTCGAGGATTTACCGTATACCCACAATTCGAGGTTCTGAGAGTTCACTTAAGAGGCGAAGATCAACCCGCGCACTTCGGGCAGACGGAGCGTGACCTTATGTACACCGTAAAATAATTAGGTATATATATTTCACAACAAAATTTGGGATATACGTAAATTCATACCTGGATCACGCTCCACGGGTATGCGGTTATCCGCTGGGTTAAGATTCTGACCCATTTTGGTCCTACGTTGAATATCAGTGAATTTAGTAGAAAATCTATGGATGTTACGAATGATACATGGTTATAGGCTAATTATCCATCTGAGATTCGGACCCCCCTTGCGGCGAACCCGATCCCCCTGGGAAGTAACCCGAATCCCCTGAGTTCCCCGCCTAGTTACTTTCCGCACTTCCCTGCGTGCCAAAAGCGCACATATGATTTTTTCAACAATTGTGAGAAAATTGTAAAAATCAAGGAGAAATTGGCAAAAATTGAGAAAATTTAGAGTCTCAACACACTTCGAAATTTTATCCCCCTGACGACATCCCGCTGACCGGCTAATCCCTCTGGGGAAGATCCCCGAAGCACCCGCCATACCTCTGGTCTGGAATTTGAGATCTCGTGCATGTCTGGTATTAAAATGTACCAGTTATTAGCGGTTGAGTTTTTTGCTATAAAGATGCTCGAAGTTCGAGGCAAGATAAACTTATGTTTCCTCGCGCAGAGTAAAAGAGTTATTAAGCTGTAGAAAATTCAGAACTTAGATTGGTTTTCCGACAAAAATTTGGAAAACAACCCTGCATTTTCAGTCTTTACGTTCGTGGAGTTACCACCTTCACCCCGATTTACTACAGTGTGTGAGGTTGGAGCTCAGTTGACGCGACTATGATAACTAGATAATCAAGAGTAGCAAACCTAAGTTAAAGCCATAAAGAAATTCATGATCCAACTTTGAAACAACCTATAATCTGCTGCATCTGGTCGTTAAAGCAGAGACAACTCTGGCAATATAGTGCTTGGGGGTATTAAGGACAACCCGGGTAATGAGGACAACATTTTTTTAATTTGAGCCCACCTATATCATGATTGGCGCTATACACGAGCACGTGACTTGGATTGACGAATAGCTGTGCCTCTACTCTACACGAATATTGCGCCGTCTCGGTCCAATAAACAACATCAAGCGAATGTTGTTTAGTTTTTATGTAATTTGTTTTCAATACGATCTATGAGGTGCTAAGCTGTTTTTCGATTAACTTTTTAATGGATTGACTTATTCGCTTAATTTGTTTACAACTAACTGAAAAGATTATAGGCAATCTCTCTGTGTGTGTTAAATTAACAAAAAAAATAAGTTTATCGAACAAAGCTTTCGAACCGTGTAATAAGGACAACATCCGGGTATTAAGGACCAGCTGGTCGGGTTGTTAGGACACTCGTTAGAGTAATTAGGACAATTGTTTAAATCTACAATTTGCTACATATAAGTAAAGTTGAAAACAAGAAACAAATTTTAGTGTCAGTACACCTGTTTTGTCTGGCATATATAGTCGTGGATTTATAGCTTTAATCTGGATTGAACGGTGTCGTCGGCCGTCGTCTGTACTTAAGCTAAACATCAACTTCGATAGCTAGCCTATATGATTTTCTAAAATTCGACACTAAAGAAACGAAACTGTATTCAAAACTGAAACGGTATAGTTCACATGATTTACCTATCAACAGTTAAGGCTTAAATTATTCAACAGTTGGCTTCGACACAGTCACACTCCACACAGTCTCATTCTAGTCAGTCTTATTCCATACCGTCGCATTCCACACAGTCGCCAATTGATACCAATTTTTCATATTTTCCACCAATATTTGCCTATTCCCCACCAATTTTTGCCTATTTCCTATCAGTTTTCGCCGCCATATTCCGCGGGCCTTCGGCGCAGGATGCCCGGAGCCTCGAAGGATCAGGCTACCTTCCAGGGGAGGGAGGCGGTCACTACCTTAGGGGCAAGTCTATCCCCCTGGAAAAAAATTCCCAGGTCCCCTTCCAATGTGGAGGGTGATCTGAGCCCCATGGGATAGTCCCACTATCCACTTTACGAGAATGTATGATTCAGATCAGACCGTGATTGACACCTAGTTAAAACGGTAATAAACTCAATTTATAGACATCAATTATTCATAGCTGAACTTTAAACAAATTGTTCTATTCTATGCAAAGTCACAGACGGTAGTAGTAACATTTGGGCGTTTTGATCCGGAAAATATGTACCCCCTAAAATGTCGACTGTACAGCATTCACTTTATAGTTACACCACGGTTAAAATTTAAACACCATGCATCATACTTAAGCAATCAACAACAGCAATAGCTACGCGATTTTGACAAAATATTGGATTTTGCTTCGTTTCAGCTGTTAAAGCCGTTATCGGAAAGATTTCAATCCTGCGGTTGCAATAACACAGGCCCACTGCACTGTGAAAGTTATGTTAAAAGTGTTTTACTTTATCCCGCCTCTTCGAAAGGGACGCAAACAAAGCAATGCTCCGACCACTATGTGCCGATGGTTAACTGCAATCAATGGTAAAAAATTGTTTAACCCAACCGTGCGTTCCTGAGCGTTGCTGTTGCCGTAACAAAACTTTGGGTGAGCGCGGGAACCTAGCAACTGATAATCTATCCTCAACACAAAACTTAGCAGCTTATGGTTTCAAATTTAGCACTTTTTCAATTGTGTCTTGCTCAGAGTAGAATCTATCGCAATAGGTTAATGATTCATAGATGACGGTTATTCCTGCCTATAACTTGAACAACGTTTGTATGTTTCCATCTTTGAGTTCAGGATCTAGAGGGTCATAACCACGTTCTGCCCAATTTTTGTTTTGTATTACATAGGGTAAACCCAACGGTAATAACTTCTCGCTGTATTTTCTACGAATATTGCAATATCTAAACTGGAAGAATTATTGTCTGTGTCGTTGAAAACGAATGGCAGACGTGGGAAAACAGAGAAGTTTAATAGCTATATAGATCTAGAAAAAGCAGATTGTGATTACAGCAGAGTAAGAAGAAAATATTTATAACAGCGCCAGGACATGTGAATATTGTCACAAATGTTTGTACGGATTGCTTAGAAAATACTACACGATGCGTTGAGACTGTGGGTTTAGCGCCATTGCTTTTAATTATTTGCTAGCCAGATCAAACCGCTAATAATATTCTGATCAAATAAAACGGAAAACTCGAAGATACAGACGACAGCAGTAGGATTTGGCCCAGTTCTGGTTCGAAAAATATATTCACCCCTGATGGCGCATGGATGTGTGCTGGATGCGACATGTCGTGTGTACTAGGACCAGTTCTGGCCCTAAGGGATCCCAGCTGCACCACCATTTTTCTCGGTGTGGTGCCCGGACAACCCCGGCTTCCACGGCTCCCCGGTGATCTATGCGATGACCTAAAGGGAACCGCTTAGCTTAGCAGGCTGCCGGCGGGTTAACCAGGGTGTTCGGCCTGGCCCCTATACTGGCCCACGTATCTAGTGGTACGAAGGTCCCCCGAGGGAGAGTCAACCCCTAAGCCTGCTCACAGGTAATAAGGCTGACTCGCCTTTCCCTCATTCCTATTTAAATCCTAAATGGGGGCGCAACTTCTTGTTGTAGTCTGGTACACGGGAGCCTAGGTCAGACAAAATTTTGATTAGTTCCACAAGGGGTTTCCTGCCGGGCCGGTAGCTTGAGGGAACACCTGGGGCTCAATCCCCAGGGTTCTTGTCTAGCGCGAGTAGATTTAGGTGAAGCCGTGCACCAACTATTTACAAACCTAACTAAGAATTTCGGGATTAAACCTAAGTTTTGAAATTTAGCCTTAGGTTCACCTAGGAGTTTGATTATTTTAGGACGCTGATTCAATCACTACACTAAACACGTATCGCCTGGTATAAGTTTCACACTCCAACAGTTTATTTAAACACATTGCAAGTTATTACATTCGAATAACCAAGATAATTTATGTACAACAAAAATGCATGGGTACCTCGCAGGGCAACCCGTTTTATGCTTAGGTACCGAATAGGTGATGTGAATCCTGATTAATCACTTCAGCTTGCGCCTACGTTTGGTGCCCCGTGGACCGCCTTACCCGCCTGACAGGACGCGGAAACGCACTTTCCTTGCCGACCGTTGGTTGGCTTCGCTCGTGAAAACGCTCTGAACTATCGGGCGTCCTCTTGTCATTTCCCTATTACACTTTGTACTCCACCTAGGTGCTGTTCGCTATTTTGAGGCCGGACGTCAGCGGCTGTTTGCTTGGAATGAAATTTTGTTATCAAACTCTACGGACGCCAGGGTCAGCTTAAAATGCGGGTCGTCATCAAAAGAGGCATGCGCTCCGCGTCTCCCGAATTTTGTCTGTCTTGTAACGATTCCTTGAATTGATGATTTTGACATGTAAACAGGGCGCTGTACTGCAACCCACCGTGTCTAAACGGTTTATGGGTCCGCGCCTATAAGTTTTCCTTCACAAAAGATTGGGGAAGAACAATTGCTTTGGGTCCTCCTCAGGGTCGTCGCTCGACTAACGGGTGCGAGCACAAGAATTGCCTTAAAATTTGACTTGACTATACGCTGCAGCTGACTCCGTCTCGTTTCCTGTTTTGGTCATGCTCCTCTCCGAGCGCCTTTGATTTAGCTGAAGGCCCGCAGTCATTTGCAAGCATGGATAGGGCGTGTGCCACCGCGCCCTCAACGAATTGCTCAGTTTGAGTACCAAAAGAGACTAGTTGTGATTTAAGCTTAAAAACACTTCGGATACCCCTGCATGGTTAGAATAATAGATTTGCAAAACCGTGAGAAAGGGGGACAACAACGCACGAAAGGTCCTGATACGTCACTCCCTATGGAGCGGCCGCATCGACCCATCGATGGTTGTTACACTGTTAAAATTGCGTGACGGAGTGCTCTACCGTGTCTAAACGGCCTGAGACCCGTCTGCATTTTGGGTTGGACGATAGAATTTTCATTGAGACAGAAACAAACCTCAGAGTTGAAGCTCGAATTTATGGGGCTAGCGTCAGGGGTTCCGTTCTCAAATTTTTGTTTGAACTGTTTCTCGCGTGCAAATGACTGCGTCCGTCCCGAGCGGGCTGCTCTCTCTTCTTCCCCCAATGCTGAGTCTTTAAGTCGTGTGACCTGGAGTTGTTCATGCAGATTTTCCTATAACTTAGACTCGACTCAAGCTACGACTTCGAAAGCGAGCACGGATGGAGCACTGATCGAAAGAAGCTCCATTGTCTCTTGAAGGTCATTTGAAAAATTAGAATTGTTTTATGGTGCCGATTTGTGGCGGGATCTTGAACTGTTTGATGAAAATTATTACAGTCTTCTACCGTGTCTAAAACGGTCCGGAAGACTGGGTTTTTTGAGAAGACTTGACGGGAACGCTTGAATGAAACGCTCAGGGATTAAATGCTCGTAATTTTGATGGGGGAGCCTAGCGCTGACTTACACTTATGCTCAATTCTCATTTGCCTTAGCGGCTGCCTCCAGGTCAACACGCTACTAGTTTCTGATGTTAAACACCTTACCCCTCCCGTGTCCCTATGTCCTTCCCCCTTCCCCGTGTGTATTCCTTATTCCCCTTCCCCGTTCACGTCACTAAATATAAATTTCGCCCCCGGGTCTAAAACTAAAAATGGCGACCCGGCGTGCGGGGAACCAGTCGAGATCTCAATTTTGCGAGCAATTTAGCGTGCAATTTTCTGATTTAGTGGGAGCTGCACTTACGGGTGCGCGGAGCATCCGTCGGACGCGCCAGCACCCGCAAGGGCAGCTCCTGCTTGTCACAATTTTGAAAGCAGGGAAACTCACCAGGAGGACCTCCGTCCTGTGCTACACAGTAGGAGACACCTCCTGGGAAAAAACCACAAGCAAACAAAACGAAAATTCAAAATTTAAACAAAAGAAAATGCCCGGGCGACAACCGCCACGAGCGAAAACCAAAAACCGCCGACTCTGCGGCCTCTCTACTCGACTGGTCCCGACGCTGCGTCGGGCCTTTTCTTTTATACCCTAGTGTCTCTACCCCCCCTTTTCTTTGCTAGACCCCTTCTGTCCCTAATTGTCCTGAAAAATTTTAGAAATTTCAAACTTCTCAACTGCCGCTTAAAGCTTCGCATAATATAACACAAGCGCATAACACAAATCGCCTTGCCAAATTTAACAAAGCCATAGCACAAATATAGTATGTAAACAAAATGCTGATACAAAAACACAACATTAAAGCACATGTAGAAACATAAAGCACTGCCGCAACAGCGTCATAATGCAAATGTAGCCGACGCAACAACAATTTTAGCATACAGCAGTGGCCGACAAGTGCCAAAACAACTAAACCTCGCGCTGGTAGGCGCGAGGCTTTTGAAAAAGAAAATATACGAGCGCTCAGGGCGCCGAAATTGTATTAAGGTTTGAACGTATATTTTAATGATTGCCAACTAACGCAGAACAGTAGGCGGCCGGGGGCGGGACCAGGTTCACGCCCTGGCTGGTCGCCTACTGATAGAAACATAATTTTCAGTGTAGGGCCAATAGGTGGCCTGTTAGAGGCCGTTTTGTGAGCCAGAAACAGAAAATTTTGGTGTCCCGAGAGGGTTCTCAGGGTCCTGCTTGGACCGGTTGAGTTAGGTGGCCCCGGTTTTCGACTTGATATTTAGGGTGAGACCCCGTGGAGGGGTAGAGATTGAAAAATTGGGGAGTTTTGGTTATTTTGGTTGAGATTTAAGTCCTTGAAAATGGAGTGTTTAAACGCCTACTTAGGGGTCCCTAAGTACTTACCGGTAGGGGCCAGCTTGGCCCGAACCCGAAATTTTGAAGCCTTAGGGAGCCCTATTGATAATGTGATAAGCCTACCTGGCCTTAAGTGTCCAAAACTAGTAAAATTTTGCTTTTGAGTAGGCCCTATAAAATTAACGTTTTAGATAAGTTCTGTTGCTTTTCTTTCCTGAAAATTTGATTCCTCGCTTCACTCCTTGATTCAGTTATTCCGCAACCGCATGCCAGGATGGGTCCTTGAGGTTAAATACAAACTCTCCCCTTAGATTTTCCTTAAAATGCACACGCCCAGACCCATCCTGGACACGGTACTACACTCTTTTACCATATCAAATAAAATAAAATAACATTTCATATCGCACACATTCAATACATTATAAACGCACATACATCATGAATTTACTTAGGGCCGACCGGATACCATACTTAGAGTCCAGTATTCCATTTGTGGTGCCAAAATCACCCCGTGCACCTCGGGCGGGTGGAGCGTGACGATATGACAAATACAACCATAGTACATTTTTATTTTTATAACAGCAATGAACGATACACAATATAGTATCCAAGTCACGCTCCACCGGTATCCGATCGCCCGTCATACCCATTTTCCCAAACTTTTGACCTTAATTTGCTGATTTTCCCCTTTTAAATATCTTGTTAAAATCCCTGAAAATCTCGGGCTGTTACATCTCTTAAAATTTTTTGGATTTTATAGACTCTTTACTTATGGTAGTAAGTTAAATTTGTCGAGATATGAGAAAGAAAGTGAAAATTTTGCGTGATTAATTCCATGTGATGTACAGCCCTTGATTTCAATTAGGTAAAATTTGTATAAAATTTGAAAATTTAGCCCGTTTGAGCTTAAAATTACCGTAAGTTTCGAGAATTTTCCAAAAATTTGGCCCGTTTGGGCATAAAATTACAGTGAATTTCGAAAATTTTCCGTGAATTTCCCAAAAATTTGTTAAAATTTACTAAGACGTGGGTAGAAGGACGATCAATTTGTTTGGTTATCACCAAAAACGCGTCCCTTCTCCCTTATTATTCGGCATTTTTGGAAGTTTACCCTTATGGTTTATAATATTTTGAGTCTAATATTGTAGTATTTTGAAAATGTGTCTTGCTTGATCTATTTAAATTTTCCCCCAACGTTCTAAACGTTATATTTTATGCATACACTATTGTTATTAAAGCAACATACATATATAATACATCCCTAGCACGTACCTCCATTATGGGTTTGGTTCACCCCCGGAAAGGACCCGGCTGCCGGTTATGCCCTAACCCAGGGGTTATTCAAGCAGTTTCCAATTACAGGTGGGGTTGGTCTGCCCTTTTGATTTATCTTAATCTCTTCAAAAGTTGGTCCTAAATGTTCGCCCTATTAAGTATTCTATTTAAAGTTTGTACTTTTGCTTGGTAGATTTCCTAACCCACCAAGTCGTACCGATTATGCTTACCTAGTTCAGTTACCTGCATTGTTCGTAGATAGTATTCTGAATTGCTGCCTCAGGCACTTCTCACTGCTGTCATCTAGCTGCTGTTACCTAGGTGCGTTTCATGCGCCTAGCTACCCTTTCAATGACTCTTCTAGCAAGTCATACTGACTGATCTTCTCGTTTCCTTTCATGCTCTTATTCTATTGCTCGCTCGCGTTGGCTACCACCGTTACGCATTCACGCTCGCAATCGCTCAGGGTGCCAAGCGTTTTAATTCAGCGTCGCGAACCAGATGGCTTACCCACTCGCGTAGGTTGCGACGGCAGTAGTTGGATACCATCGGCTCGCGAAACTGAGGTCGCTCGCCCCACTCCATGTGTGGCTCGTCTCGCTCCCACGCGTCAGGGGTGTTGAACGCGACGGGCCACGTTGGGATAAACACGTTGTGGAGCGTGTTGTACCGCTGCCGGTGGTTGATTAAGATTTGTTTCAGTTCGGCTGTCCAGGACGCTGCGTCTTGATTTGTAGCAACCCAGCGCGGTGTAGGTGGCGTCATAATAATGGTCGTTGTCGGCGCTACTCGCTTTGATAAGACCCCGAGATGCCGCTTCACCTTCTTAAATGCTGCGTTTGGGTTTGTCGCATGGAGCTGCTCCAGAGGCGCTTTCCTGTAGATGTAGTTGTAGCCACCTAGCAGGATGATGCAGTTAAGCTGCGGCGTGACAATGGCATTTGCGGCTTGGACTAGTCGCGCCAGGCTGGTGTCCGGCCATCCGTTGACCAGCCACTTATTGTCCTCGGCCACTTCCAGCAGTGGTAATGCCAGTGCATCTCCCAGGATGGCTGTTCGGGGCCACCGCACGTTTCCGGTGGCGCGAAATTCGCGCACCTCTTCGAGCAAGCGTCCCATGATATTATGGCAGCGTCCGGGCGCCTCCTTGTTTTGTAGTTGCTGACTGGAGCGTCCGACACCCCAGAAAGCGTCCGTTGAAGCCTCAAGCAACTGCCGATCTTCGGTAAGTTGGAGCACATGCGCATACTCCGGGATGGCAAATTTCTTGAGCAGTATTGGGCGCATGATGTGCTCCAATAATGGCTTAAGGCGGGCGCTGGTGACGTAATCAATGAGTTCGTCTTTTAGCACCCTAGCTCGGGACTTGATTTGCAGAGGCGAGTCAGTTGTGTCCATCAGTTCGCGTGCTGCATCATGGTGTTCGAGAAGCGCCAGCACCTGGATGTGGTAATGCCGCTCTACGGAGTTGGCAAGTACGCCGTCGTTGCTGAATGGAGCTGGCGTTTCGTGCATGTTTGATAGCTCTGGCCAGTCCGTGCCATGCGACAGGAATGCGGCGAACGGCTTGTTCAAGTCTACCCGGTAGACTGGAATCGTTGGTAGCTTGAATAGGGCCATCTCCGGCGGAGCGTACGGTCCGACCGCGGGTAATCGTCCGCCGGATTTCCTGTTTGGCGTTATATCGACGTTGCTGGTGCTCATCTGTAAAGGAAATTTAGGCAAGTATGTTTGTCAATTATTTAATTGTCGCAGCGCTTTATGTTACGTGTGTTCCTATTGTGAGAATCATGTATTACTAATTTCCTAGATCTAGTACGCCTGCTTTGGCTGAGTTTGGCCTGTGGGGTGACTTGGGTTCCTATCATTTCCGGATGAGTTAAAATTTTGGCGCCTTAGAAAATTGCTTCCTTCCCTTTTCCCATCCCTTTTTTGCGGGGCTGCTCTGCCAAGTTTGAAGGCCCTTTTTACCTTTTACGACTCACTGTCAGGATATTTTTGGTATTCTTCCCTCGGCAGTGGTCGTTCCATTAATCGCCGGATAATGTCCGCGCTTCGCAAGTTCTGTTCTACCCAGGCGACCAATTCATGATGCCATGCGGGAGCCACGACAGGTTTGTTCCACCGTCGCCGGTCGTCCCCCTGGTTGAACGGTCCGACCGCGTCCCAGGCTTCGGGTTCCATCAGCGGCGCTGGCCATCGTGGCGTTATTACGCTGCGGAGCGACTGGTGGTTGAGGGTGAGTTCCGCCTTGCGCGTACGGAATTGGCGTCCCCAGGTGTCGCCCGTATAGTTGTTGGCGTCCCAGTGTGGGGGAGGTGACGCAACGTAAATGGCGGCATCTTCCCTGGCACGCCGGTCCAGTACTCCCAGGTGTCGCTTGACGCGTTTGAAGTAGGCACCTGGCGAGAGTGCCTTCCGCGGTTCCACCCACACGTCGTCATAGCCGCCAAGGACGAAGATAGTGTCTGTTTGCGGTGTGAGCAATGCGTTGGCCCACTTCAGTAGCTCGACCATTGTCATTGCCGGGTAGGCCATGACGAGCCAATTGCGTTCATCTGCCACCTCAACGAGTGGCAGGGCCAGTTCGTCGCCAACAATAATGACTCGGGGCCATCGAACAAAGCCGTCACGGTTAAAGGCCCGGATCTCTTCGAGTAACCGGCCAGGGACGTTGTGGCATATTGTCCGGTAGCTGCTGCACTGGGCTGGGGACATTCCCATGCCCCACAAATTGTCCCAGGAGTCGATGAGGAGTTGCCGGCCGCCGGTTTTCTCCAGCTCCTCGGCGTACTCGTCGATGCTGAACTTTGCCAGAAGGATTGGCCGCAGCAGGTGTGCCCGGTACGACATGTGCCAACGTCGAGCACTGTGCGGGAGTTGGCGCTGCAGGGCGATGCTGCGAAGTTGCAACTCGGTTGGGGAAATGTCCACCTCGCCCAATTCCTTTGCCTCCTCTCTCGTCCGCAACAGCTCCAGGACGCCGAGGTGGTAGTGTTCGGCGACGCTGGAGAGGCGCCGCCCGTCGTGCTCGAAGCGATCTTCCATGCGGAATATTCATTGGATAGATGAGCTCCATCGTTTGCTTTGAGCGAGAAGAATTCCCATCGTCCCTCCCGGTCCAGATGGTATTGTGGCACCTTTGAGGAAATTATGCCCATCGATCCCACTGGTGCGTGCCGCACGCCCTTTGGGATCACACGGGCATTGATGTTGTTGGTGCTGTAGGCTCGATGCATCTGTAATGTATATATTGGGAATAAGTCTAAATGTAAAGATAAGTTTGTCTACTTGTGGATATTTTCTAAACCCCTCTTCTAATCCCCCTTCTTATGGTTGTTTGTTTGCATGGTCAGAGGTACGTGCTAGCATGGGTTGAGTTAGTCTGCTCGTAAGTCTGGATCGTCTGAGTCAGATTCTTCGTACGGTGGTGGTCGGGGCGTCCGTTGTCGCCAAGCTGCAGGATGTAGCTCCTGGCTAGAAGGATAGCGTGGGAATGAGGTTGATGGTTGACTTTCACCTAGGGAGCGTGCGCCCCTACGAAATTGTTGGGGTGCCGGGATTGGTGCACTGGTCATTGAGGTGGTGACACTGGTGGACTGCGTGCGAGTAGTAGATGCCAGTCTGGTAGATGTTCCAGCCGTTTCGCTAGTAGTCGCTGCTGGTTCCTGGAAAGTCACTCGTCTAGGCCTACGTAGGGCGTCTCCTACTTCCTCGTCCGATGCTGCGCCATATGGTCTAAAGACCCGGTCCCTAGCCTGGCGATGAAGGAGGTGTCTGGTCGGTGCTGTTGCATGAGTGGAGCTAAGGCGTATTATGCCAGTGGAAGTAGTAGTAGCGGTTGTGGGATGTACTAGTTCAGTGATGGTTACTGTGGACGGTCCCGGTTGTTCGGTACTAGTAAACCGGATAGTGGAGCTTCCGCGAGTCGATGTAACCTGTTTCCGTTGTGTGGCTCGTCCAACAAGGCCCTTTCCGCGTCCTTCCGGCGAGGCTCTCGTGCGAGGAGGGGTACTCAAGGTCACTGGGTGACTGGTTTCTTGCTGGGGTGCTGGTGCTTCACTACTTGATCCGGCAAGTGTGAATTCGCTAAATGAGTCGGAGGTCCCTGGTTGTGTCCTAGAGTCGCTACTTGATGTCTCCTGTCCTGCCTGACCGAGCCGCTCGGTGGAAGATGGTTCCTGCGATGTTTGGCTAGTTAGTTCGTCGTCCGCTTCGGCTGCTCTCACGTCCACTGTGGTACCTTCTCCAGAAGTTTCCGACAAATAGCTGGACACTGGCGATCCCAAAGGCGGCTGAGTCATGGGCGCCTCGCGAAAAACATATTGGTGAGGAGCCATAGGTGCGTTGGCACCTGCTGGTGGAGCGCTATAGGGACGCATTGTTGTATAGTCCCCTACAGTTTGAGTTGACATCTCCATTGGTACGCGTAGTCGTGATGCCATAATATGTTCAGCTGGTCGCGATTGAAATAATGGATGGTCCTGAGCAGCGAGCATAATTGCGTAGCGTAGATCCCCTGAGGTGTATGGTCCGGGTACGACGATTCCACCTGAAGCTCCTCGTGGCGTAGTAGACAGCGTAAGGTCCGCTGGGTAGAAGTGTTGTCCTTCGAGTATTCCAACACCTACAGTCGGTACACCGAATGGAACCTCCTCGCTGGTAGCTACTATTCTTTCCATCGTGGTTACCGGCACAGTATGTTGTCCGTATTCCACCTGCGTATCTCGACTACCAGGTTCTGGTATGTATGAGAAGGCCTCCTGGCTGGTAACCTGTTCCTGCGATATTGGTGGCCAAGTTGGTTCTATTTCTCTATCCGGATCAGTCAGTGGAATCCGATTCCTGACTGTCCTTGGATTCTGCGGCTCGTAGTCGTCCGTCCGATACTCAATGTGTTCCATTGCTGCTTGTTCGGCCTCGATCTCTGCGTATGTCCGGCGGTAAAAGTTGGGATCATTGGGGTCACCCATTTCTATACTCTCGGTATCTGAACTATCACTGACGGCTGCTCTTACTGTGCGCACTGCTACTTCATCTACGGGTTCTATTTCTGTTACAAAATCCCTATCAGCGATGATTCGTTGGGTTGGTTCGTTTAAACCTCTTTCTAGAACAGAAGCGTGCACTTGGCCTAGCCAGTCTCCTACATTAGGCACTGGGTCCAATGCTCTAAAACACGGTTTAGTTCTATTGAGGTGTACTACATGCGCCATACCTTCCGGATTTGAGTGCATTCTTACACGCATGCACGGCGGGGTGATCCCTAATATTTCGTATGGTCCGCACCAACGAGGTGTAAGTTTCCTAGATGTTCCTGGCGTGGTGTCATGTCTATAGACCCAGACTAATTCGCCTGTTTGATAGCGTGGTTCGCGAGCTCGCCTGTTATACCTTAGCCTATTTACTTCCTGGGCGGCTCTCATGGATTGATATGCGCGTTCTCTAATAGAAGCCATCCAGCGCTGCGCGTTGGCTCTATATGAGTGAGCTCCAGTGTAACCTGTGGCTGCACTATGCGTGTCGTATTCTCCGGGTAACCTAGGATAAAATCCATGCATTAGTAAAAACGGTGGATATTTTGTTGCTGTATGTACTGAAGAATTATAGGCCATTATGCAAAATGGTAATGATATATCCCATGAATGGTGATCATTTTGTGGTACACTCACCCTTAATAGATATAATAATGTTCTGTTGAATCTTTCGATCTCACCATTTGCCTGGGGGTGGTAAGCTAGACTCATGTGCCGAAATATCTGCATTTCCTGGCACAAGCTTTCAAACATGTGTGCGGTGAAAGCACCTCCTCTATCAGAGTATAGCTCCCTGGGAGCTCCGTACTTATTAACTACCTCATATAAAAATATGTGAGCGGCGGTGTGTGCATCCTGGTGCCTTATTGCTACTGCTATTGCGAATTTCGTGAATTGATCTATAAATGCAATAACGTAGCGATTGCCTGCTTGTGATCTGACCTGAATATCAAGTATGTCTACGAATACACGATACATTGGTTGATTTGCCAACGGAACCCTGCCCAATCCGGTGGTTATCCGAGAAATTGGGTCCTTCGCGGATTGGCACAGAGTGCATCGCCTGATCCATTGTTGTGCGTGTTCTGACATACCTTTCCAGTAATAAAATTGTTTCAATTTTGCTATTAGCCGATCACGGCCAGGATGTCCTCCATACAGAGTGTTGTGTTCATGTTTGAGTATTTGCTGTACCAATGTAATTGGGACGCACAATTTATAATTTATGTCTCCTGGTTGTAATGGGTGCATGTACAGTATCTTAGTGTCCTGAGCTAATTCAAAGTAATGAGCTCGCATTTCGATCCTTAGTGCACCTAGCTCGGCCCTGGGCCGTGTTTTATTATATAAATACCACCAAATTGGACCCAATTCTGGGTCATTTCGTTGTATGTATGGTAAGAGCCGTACTAAATTAAAATCTGGGAGATCCGAAAAGAACGGCAAGTATATGTTTTCCTGGGTATCCTGTGCGTCCTCGATTCTAACGGTTGGTAGTATTTCTGTTTCATAGTGCATCATTAATTTCATGAGTCTATCGAATTCCTGTTCAGTTGGTAGTGTAGTTGCTCTTAGTCCTGCGGTTTCCGATTCGGGCCGGTGTGGCCTTTTAGATCCTCGAGCCTGAGGTCCGACTCCAGAACCCGAGATAGTCGTGGTACGTACTGACATTACTGGAGTTTCTCCTGGATCCATCCTAATTGGAATTGCGCTTAGCGTGGCTGCCTGTTGAGTTAGCGTTGCAGGGGGTACTGTACTTATTTGCGTGTCGGGGACCAAGTGTGATGGGATTGCTTCAGGGTTTGGCTGGCCTGGGGGAGCTACTGGGCTTCCCGTTATAGGCGTTGGTGCGCCTGTTGCGAGCGGTGCTACTGTGCGTACGGGATACGGCAGGTGCGATTGGTCCCATGCTGCGCAGGTTGTTGGTGGGCGAGGACCGGTGGGTCGTCCCCGACCCATCATTAATATTTCATATGTATCTCCTGGTTCCTCGCCGATGGATGGGTCGTATCTAGGATCCCGCGACAAAGCATCAGCGTTGCCGTTTTCTTTACCTGGCCTATATTGTATTTCAAATCCTCCAAATTCAAGTAGAAGTTCACTGCGCCACTGAGATAAACGCGAGTTGCGAGGCGGTTTATCGAATAAGGCCTTAAGTGGCTTATGGTCAGTTTCTACATGAAATTTGTGCCCTACCAGATAATGTTTAAAGTGTAGCGCGGCCCATCTAATTGCGAGAGCTTCGGCTTCGATTGCGGGGTATCTGCGTTGATAGTCTAGCAGAGCTTTACTTGCGTATGCAATGGGTTTGAGGCCTTGCTTGGTTTTCTGCGAGAGCACTGCGCCCATTGCATATCCTGAAGCGTCCGTTTGCAAAATAAACGGCTGTGTGAAATCAGGGTGCACTAGCACGGGTTCATCTAATAGTGCCTGTTTTAGTTTCTTAAATGCGTCCTCACACTTAGGAGTCCACTTAAATACTGCATCTTTGCGTTTTAGTTCGTTTAGTGGTTCACATATATCGGAGTAGTTCGGTATAAATTTGTGGTAATACCCTACTAGTCCTATGAAACTTTGAAGCTGCTTCAACGTCTCTGGACGTTTGAATTCCTCAATTGCTATTGCCTTTTCTGGATCTGGTTTTACGCCTTCTGTGCTAATTATGTGTCCTAAATACTTTAGACTGCCTCGGCCAAAGTGGCATTTTGATGGTTTTAGTTTTAAGTTTGCCCTGCGAAAACGATCGAACACCCTAATTAGGTCTGCTAGGTGATCTTCGAACGTTGGTGAAAATACTAGTATGTCATCTATATAAATCAAACATTTTTCCCACTCTAACCCCTTTAAAATCATGGACATACAACGTTGAAAGGCTCCTGGAGATGAATTTAATCCGAACGGTAGGACATTGTATTCATATTGTCCATGAACTGTTACAAAAGATGTTTTATCCTTTGTTTCTGGGTCAAGTTCTAGCTGCCAGAAGCCCTTATTTAAATCTAAGCTAGACATTAATTTAGTGTTTCGGAGGCATCCTAAAATGTCGTCTATCCTAGGCAATGGATATGCGTCCTGTTCTGCTACTGTGTTTACCTTCCGAAAGTCCACACAGAGCCGGAGTGAGCCATCACTCTTGGTTACATACACTATTGGTGATCCCCAAGGTGAGCTTGATGGTGAAATTAGTCCCGCATCTAGCATGCTATTTAGTTCCTCTCTAAGCGGTTCGCGTAAGGAATGTGCTAGTCGATACGGTGCTTGCTTAATCGGCTTGGCATCTCCGGTCTCTATACGGTGCCTATGTTCAGTGTAACGCCCTAGATCAAAATCGTGCGTGCTGAAGACGTCCGCATTCTCAGCGATCGCAGTTTTCAGTTGTTTTAACTCAAATGGGGACAATAAAGTCTTATCGAAATCTATCTTACTCAAGATTGTTTGAGCTCTTTCATGGTCGATCGACCTTTTTCCTGCCTCGATGTGTTGAATAATTCTTTCAGGGTGCGTGGTGATATTATTCAATTGCTTCGCCGGTTTGTGTTCCTCATATCGAATCAAATTTTTGTTTGTGTCTTTCAGGAACTGCACATTGGGGTTCATCATTACCTCCATGTGACCTATGGTTTGTCCGGCATAAATAGTAACCGGTGTGTTTCCGAAATTGATTACTGCGATTGGTATTGTTCTTTGGCTCCTTAGTACTAATGCGTGAGCCATTGCAATATCTACCATTTCCGGTGCGGGCACAAATAGTGCCGGTCCTACGCCTGTTTCGGCTATTTCGGGGATCGCATTAATAAATGTTTCCGTGTTTGGTTCTATAGTAGTGAGTTTTCTACACATTACTGCTATCAGTGGTGGGTCGTAGCGTTCTAGGCCTGCAAAGGGTATTTTAGCCTCTTCCTCATCTACTGCTATTTCTAAACAGCGTTCCTTAAAATTTATAATGCATTTTGGTAATTGAGACATAAAATTTGTTCCTATAATGCAGTGATACGGTGCTGTCTTAGTAACGAAAAATTCTGTTTGTACCTTTATGGACCCGATCGACAAAGGTACACTGATACTGCCGTCTAGTGCTAATTCCTGTTTTGTGGCGGATACTATCCTAGTAGAATCGTCGGGCTGCGGTTGGAGGCCTAACTTACTAACCAGATATTGTGATACTATAGAAACGTCTGCGCCTGTATCTATTAGTGTAAGTACGGGTGTGCGGTATACAAAAGCATTGATGAGTAAGGGTGCGTCCATGTGATGTATTGCGTTGACTTGCCGGTGGTAAGCTACTGTGCGATGTCCTCTACGTTGAGATTTTTCAGATACAGCGAATAATTCAGTCGGCTCCACCAGGACAACGCTTTCGTCCTCGGTGGTAGCATTTAATCGAGCCGAGCGGCGAGGGCTCATTGTTCGTAACTCGAGATGTTCCGTGGACGCAGCTGGGGCTGAAACAGTTGGTCGGGGAGTGTTGGTGGTGCTATATTCATTGTCCGTCTTAACATGCAGTTCGGGTCGAGTTAGTCCCTCCCGAGCACATGGTCGTTGTTGCCACCAGCGTTGTAAACGTCCCTTTACGCATTTAGGGCAGAACCCGGCTTTATTCCTAAAGTATATTACTGCCCCTATTCCGGCAACTGCTAGCACAATGAGCATCCATAGGTAGGGTGCTACTCCAGTTGTAGTGATGTATGGGAAGTCGATGACCTTTTTCAATTGCTCGTCCGCGATTTGCTGCACTTGTAAGTTCGTTGCTTTGGCGTGTTCCAATGAGCTCCAAGCAATCGGTTTGAGCGGTATTTCCGGAAAGTCGTGGACGGTGATGTTGGGTCCAATGTGAACCGTGACTTCCTGTGCGTCGAGTGTGCTAGCCAGCATAAGTGGCCCGACCACGAGCTGGGTATAGTTATTATGCGACAGCCACAAAACTCCGTTGTCTGCAATGTCAATCGTCTCTCCTCGGGTAACGTGACTAAGATGTTTCTTCTTGGAGACGACAGCTTTGCGTTCGGTAGTTCGTATTAGGACTCCTTGTGCCGTGGTGTAGACATCGGTGTGATTAGCCATTGGCCCGACCAATGCACTGTTCTTGCAGAGTTGACGAGCTTCATCAGGAGCGTCCTCGCCCATGATGATCCAGTCCAAACAACGCGATGTATGGTCCGTTGCCAATGCGTGTATTTCGCAGAATGCAATACCCGGTCGCGTGTTGCATGCGTGTAGTTTAAGTACTTCGTACCGTGCTCGTTCAATCCGCGTGGCATAGTCAGGCAATGGTAATTTCATGTGGGCGCTGCGCTCGGGAACGTTCCAGCCAACGTTGTAAATTCGAAAGTAGGGTCGGACATCATCCGACGTAACTAAAGGAACTCGCAGTATGAATGCAAATTTGAATGACCCCAAGTCGATATGCACTGGGTAAATTTGCCCGAATTGATAAGCCAGCGCTGGTTCACGTATCAGAATGGTCTGCGCTATTTGCGAGTTCTTTTGGAATAAGTTCTTGAGCGTGGATGCGTCCACTACTTTCGGTGATAGTTGACCGCTCATCATGGCTTCCATGACGGCGTCAACCGAGGACCTAAGGCTGGTGCGAAACATATGGTTAACTAGCTCGCGGTGGACCTCTGTAACGTAGCGTTGCTCTTGACACCGTACCTGATCAATCATGGTAACTACCTCCTGCATTTCGTGATGTAAAAATGAGTACAACTCCTCATTTGCGTGTGTTAGTTTCATTATAGCTCGCGAGTTACCATAGGCGACATTGTAGGTGTTTCTCATTTCCTTAGAGAGCGCGAGTACCTGCTTATTTAAATCCTTAAGATGTACCGCGTTAGTGAACGCTACACCTACACCTAGGAAACCTGTTACTACACCTGCGGCTCCTGCTAGCGCTGCGAGAAAGCGTTTCTTTCGAACCTTTGGTTGCTCACAAAGGTGGGCATTCGCCTCGCAATATTCGCGCATTAATGCCATGTAATAACTAGTGTCTAATACACCCTGATAGGTGCTCCTTAATTCTCTTTCTAATTCTTGTACTTTTTGTTGTAAATCTGGCATGGTAGTACAATTAGGGTTGGGGCAACAATTCCCCAAACATGGTTTACCCCTGGGAGTGTATACACACCACGCCATGCCGGTTGCTTGCCTACTAGGTTGTAATCCATCCAAGGATAACCGTAATATTATTGGCAGGAAGGTGGATTGCGAAGCAGTAATCACTAAGCCTTGTGGCTCGATCAGCGTGCCCACCTGTTGATTTACCATAGCTCCTAAGCGTGCTACTTGGTCTGAGAAAGGTGTAGCGATAGCGTGAGTTTGCCCTAGATTGTGGAAAAGTAACAAAACTATTAGTAATCCCAGTATTTTGGTTCCTTGGTTTAGCAATCCGACTGCAGCTCTTACTTTCTGTCCTAATCCGTTGGAGGAAAACCGGACCGACCCGGTCGGTGATGTCTGGTTACTTCTATCAACGGTAGTGTCGTGTTCATGCCTGACAGTCTCATTGTCCACGGAGAAACTTAACTCAGAGATGAGATCGTCGGAGTCGAGTGATTCAATCGCGGGCATGTCGAATTCGTCCGCGCTAGCGTCACTGAGTGCTGCACTCAACTCACTTTCAAGTTCCTCTTCGTCGATGAATGTTATGTCAGCATCATGGTCTGTGTTCGGGATTTGGTCCATGTCGTCCATCGGGTCACTCTGCCAGATATTTTGAGCGGGCTTACGTAACCACAATAGTCTTAGGTACAGTAGTTCTTCGCGCTTTGGTTTGCTACTTACTTCCCTGAAAAGCGCGTTAGCCATTATAGCGTATACGATATGATGTATTGACAGCACCGGAACTTTGGGTCCGGTTTCGTCGAATTCCGTAACTAGGTGGTCCAACAAGTATGGTGCACCTACTATGGTTTCCAAAAACTCCAAGTTGGCCTCCCTATACGCTATGAGTTCATAGGCTGTGTGTAATCCCTGTGTGCAGCTTGGGCGAATGGATACTGTCCCATCTCTCCTAATGGTTCCATAATCGGCAGACAGATTCCCAGTATAATCCCATTCGCCATGATAGGTGGTAAATGCACATTCTTCTCTAGGCATGAAGTTTATATTGTGTCTTTCCTCGCACATGATGCATGTCTGTAGAATAGGGATTTGGGATCGGTATACCTCAGTGATTGCTTGCGTGATGCTCATTGAATTAATGACCCGGGCAACGATCTCCAAGAGTCCCTCTAGGTGTTTCAACATGCTACTGCTAACGTGTATCCCCGGCATAGTGTGTAGGAACGGAGATGCGAACCCTAACAGCCCTGACAAAACGGCAGCGTCCCGCCGTCGGTCGACTTGGGCCGTTCCAGCCGCCCGGATCCTGAGCAACTGGTGGGCATGGCATATCCGCTCCGACACAGCTATGACCCTCCGATAAAATAGTGTTCTCACTGGCATCCGGTCTTCCCCGAAACGTAGCTTAGGCAGTGCGAGGATGTAATGGGGAAATTTGCCGTGACATTCCGGTTTAACTGTGGGCACGAATTCTGAATCCGATCCCAGCAGTGTTATTCGCTCCTCATCAGGTAATCCTTGTAAGATCAGTGGTTCTACTAATTCGCTGTTGTTATCTAATGCGTGCAATTTCCTCAAGATAATATCTAATATCTGTTGCCCGTATACTGGTGTGCTCTTCTGATCCAACGTGTACTTATGTTCCTTCAAATGTGTGTCGGTGTAATTAATCGCAAGGCCCATGCCTGTTCGGCCGAAAGTTTGTACGTTTCCCAATGATTTAGGTGATTGTAGTGCTTGTTCGATTACTTTCGTTAAGTCATCCGGCAATCCGGTTGGGTTAATTCCTAGTTCGCAGGCTGCTTCTGTGCTTATCTGACATGTAACAATCTCCGTTCTGTTTTCCTGTTGCTGAGTTGCCATTATGTTTGTCTTCTCTGTCCGGTCATTTACTATGGGCGTTATCATCACAACTTTCGAGCTCTTACTGGTTACTATTGGTTCCTCCTTATTCACATTGCTCTCCTCTAGGTTACTAAGTTCCACGTCTCTGTCATTAGGTTCCACAATTTCATAAATGTTAGCTCGATCATCATGATTCTCCATACTGGTGATATTGTCGGCACTCGGCTCGGCGATGTCTCCCTGCAACCGTAGACCCGTTTCGCTCACATGTTGCACAGTTTCTTCTCCCGGTTCAACACACGATTCAAACATACCGGCTCCGACCCGGTCGCAGTCGGCCGCACACATTTGCACCTGCCGGTTGGAGCTACTACACAACGACAAACGATCACCGCGGCTTCCGACCTGGTCGGATCCTACGGCTCCTACACTTAGGGACCGAACCCTATTCGAGTTTGGTCCTACACATGAATTATAATTTTGAACGGAGCTCGGGCTATCGCAGCGGCTCATTGCTCGACGCCTCCCTTCTCCTGGCCAGTGTCCTCTACGGTCTTCCCCGGCCTCTAAAGATCTAGGGTACACATACGCTCTCGAATTTTGAACGGAGCTAGGACAATCGGACTGACCCGTGTTCCGAAGGTCTCCATCGCACCTGACCAGTGTCCACGAGCGGTCTTCCCCGGTCGGTTGAAACGCTACAGGGGCCTCACACGGCCGCCCTAAATTGGTGGAAGTCAGTTTAGTTAAGTTGGATGCATCCGCTAGGTTAAGTTCATTTAGTCCCTTAGGTTCTCGGTTCCTCGGTAATCCATTCCATCCGCTAGGTTCCATTAGGTTCTCGGTATCCGCAAGTCCACTAGGTTCCATTAGGTTCATAAGTTCCTCCGCAGGTTCTTCTGGTTCCGCTTCACATGTATAATTTTGAATAAGCCTATTGAAAGTCGCTTCCCCAGGTTGTACCGTGCCGGCGCTAGAGCCATTGCCAAACACGCGACCCCTATTAATCGGCCCCCGAAGTCCGAACGGCGTCTCTCTAGGTTCCATTCCATTAGGTTCTCCATCCACTAGGTTCTTAGGTTCCATCCGATGTGCAGCCGCCTGAGATGGGTTACACGTGCCAGCGTTTGGGTCATTGCTTGACACGGATGCCCTATTAATCGGCCCCCGAAGTCCGAACGGCCACCTCCCATATTTCTCACTCGGCACATCAGGATCATTAGGTTCCTTTGGTTCCATTAGGTTCTCGGTTCCTCCTCCCCTCTCACTCCTCTGCTCGGTATCTCGGTACTCTTCCTCTCCTCGCGCTGACTTCCGATCGGGATATACAAATAAGCTGGTTGGCCAACCATTATTCACAGAGTCTCGGGTCACACCCTGCGCGCCAGGGGTTGGAGACAACAAAGCCGAGCGCCGTGTGAGTTCAGTGTCACTTTGTGTTTTACCATATCTGTATTCTCCATATACAAGTGTTTCATCTTCTTGCGGTTGATTTGGTGCGTTGCCACTCCGCGACCCGGTCGCTTGCGACAATTTGCGTGGTGTGTCCCTATCTGTTTGCAGTGAGTTTACCTGATACAAGCCTGGCTCTGCTTCAACATCGTCTAGGTACCCTTGCTCAGTTTCAAAGTTTGTGTCATTATGTTCATGCATTGCTTCATCTTCAGTGACCATTAGGTTAACTTGTGACGAACGAGTGCCTAAGCCAGCTCCTGCGCGTTCCTCTAGCGTAGACATTTCATGTCGCATGACGTCTAGGCGGTGTGCTAGCTCGGGATCTACTGCTTTGGTCACTGACATTACGCCGGCGTTACGACGGTCAACTCGCTCATTGTTATTTATTGGTGCTGGGGCGGGCCTATTTCGAGGTACGGCTCCTAACTGATTCGTAGTATTCCAACCATTACTAGGTGTGCGCGGCCGAAACGGAGCGGCTTCTGCCGACAATGGTTGGGGTGGTGCAGCATAGCGTCGCTCGTATGTTGGGTTATATCCATTATTTCGCTGGTTGTACCCATTAGCGCTACGTCCGCGAGATCTATTATAATATTCGGTCTGACCGCCATTTCCATACGTGTTGTAGGTTGCAGGCTCTGGGCGATAGTATCCTTGCTGCCCATAACCAGTGTATCCCCGCTGATTAGCTGTATTATTCCAATCATCACGTCGCGAGTAGCGTGCTCCACCTCTAGGTTCAACTACTCGATAGCGAGGACGATTATTGTACTGCGGTGGCGGCCTAGCATATTCAATGGCGGGCGGTGGCGGCGCATTGTACGTGTAATTGGGCGCTGCTCGTGTGGCTAAACGTGTGTATTCATTTTGCAATGGATCGTACACATCCATCCGGAAGTACGGACATTCTCTAGCGAAATGCCCTAGATAGCCACATCGAAAGCATTGGTTTCCTACTGGTGCTGATGGTGGTACCGCACTTGCGCTTAGCTGCGGTGCTCCATTATTTTGCATCATTGCATTTAGTTGGTGTTGTTCAGTGCGCTTATCTAGCAGATCAATAAGCCGAGCGATGGTAGCATCGCTGCCGGCTGTGGTGCGCTTATTTTCATCTAATGCCTCACGGATCTGATCCACTAGTTGCGTGTTTTCAGCACCCTGTGATATGCAGTTTACTGTCTTGGACCGGCTGCTTTTGCGAACCGGTACTCCGATAACTTCCTTTTGGGACGCTATAATGGCGTCCTCCTTGTACTTAAGCTTGTCCATCATGTGTTTGAAGGACGGGTAAGTCTTCCCTATTACGCAAGACTTTAATTCTTTTCTCAGTCCTTGTCGCAGGAATTTTTGTAATAACGCGTCACGTTGTTCGCCCTCAACCTCCGGGAATGCTTTGTCCACTAGGTTTTGAAGGTCAAGTCCGTACATAGCGACTGATTCCCGTTCTCCCTGTATGCGCATGCGTAACGTGATTAGTGCGTCTTCGTCTCGCTGCGAGGAAGAGTACATAAACCCCATGTTGTAGCAGAGGGCTTCATATGTTTGTTTCTGGCAGTCCGGAAAGCTTTCGTAAATTTTAAGGGCCTCACCTTTTAATACAGTCGGGAAACAAATGAGTTTCTGGTCTAGGGTCCATCCATTCGCGTCCGTTAGATTGTCATAGGTGGCTAACCAGGCCTCAAAGTCCTGTCCATCAGCTCCTGAAAACGGCGGAATGTCCCCTACTTGTATTATAGGCGTCACAGTGGTTGCCCTTTGCGTTAACTGCTGTAGGATTGCTACTAATGGGTCCCCGGTTACGGTGGGACCTGGTCCATTTGTACTACCAGCCGTGGTGGCTGTGCCACTTCCTATGCTATTTATTCCTGACGTGCCGCTAGTCGGCGTTCTATTTGCGCTCGCTGGTACTGACATATTTTGAATCCGACTTTAATTATGATCCTTATTTGTTTCGAGCTGTGGGGCTTCCGTGTTCCAAGCCTGGCAAGGGCACGGATGGTAAATATATATATAGCGAAGTGTATAAGTGTTTACTGTAGTAGCAAAATTTCTACTGTTGAGCAAGCTTTGCGTCTACTAGTGTACTCGTGTACCTAGTTCTTAGGTATGTGACTGGAAGTGTAAAATTTTCGCTTCGCTCTGACTGATCTGGTTACTTATGTTCGCACCTCTCTAGTGCGGCAAATATTTTCTTTTAGTTCACTGCTCGCTAGCTCTCTATCGCTTGAACCGAGTGAAGCGAGCTCGACTTTCAGAATAGATCAGAACTATGCCTCCCACGTTTAGTTAGTTTAGTACTTACTCCTTGGGTCTCTGCAGTAAAACGCTTAGACCTAATTGCCAGCACTTTTCACCCTTTGATATGCTACTAGTTGAAAAGTCCGAGGGCGATTACCGTGAAGTTCGGTGCCTTCAAGAGTCACGACAGACTAGTTTTGTGATCGGACGGTCACTTAACTTTTACCACCTAAGGTTTTTTGAAAAAGATAAACGGAAAGAGTCCCAAAATCCGTGTGGCCCTTAGCTGGGAGGTACGTGCAAATGTCTAAACTAAAACATAATTAAGACCAATAGCGTTACAATCCTTTCTAGTAGGTAGTCAACATATATTTGTCCATACAGATTCAATTTCATAAGAAAACTATTATACACTATTACCGTTCGAATGACAGATACTGACCGTTATTCCGATAGTTCTTTTATAATTGATTGTCCCTTTCCTATCGATGGACTTCGTCGAGCGCACACGATTTGGTTCACTTCGCGGTTACTGTCCGACGAATTTCAATTGTTCTGATTTGTATCGATCGTGAAGGGGTGTCGTATATCCAACGATTACCGAGTGACCGCACAATAGTCAATGTCGTCGTATAGTCGGCCCTGTGGCAAAATCCTGACGACGTTGTGATTCGATCAACACAACGGACCAACGCTACAAATGGTGATCGTCCAATAATATGGCGGCTGGTAATGTCACAGTTAGTCCACCGAATCCAGGAGATGATCTATATATCCGGTGACTTGTCGTCAAAATTAAATGAAGCCCAATCGCGATGAAGTAAACGCGGCAATGTGGCGACAAAACGGCGGGCAAATATACGACGGTATTATAGTCTATTATCCGCTGACTAACACAATTATCAGTCCAACTAATAATATTTGTTCGCTATTGAATCTGAAACGATGGCTCTGAGCCCTTTATTGGCAATTAAGGACACTCCAGAATCGCGAGTCTCCCCAAATCAATGTACCCGACGTGATCCATTACAGCGCAGAAGTGGCATTTCACAGACCTTTTAACATTACAGTACATATTTATACAACCCAAACTAATAGCCTATTCTAACTATGACGAATTTGCTCACCTCGCAGGGCGAGTATACTCCTATGAACTCTTAATCTGCGAGACTTGTCAATGCAGACGGAAGTCAGTTCCGTGCCGGCATTAGCCAGCTTTATAGGGTGCGAGAGGTCCGACACCTAATGATTATGGAATTCTTTTATCCTTAAAGGAATTTTATTGACGCCTCACGGCGTGGCCCCCAATTAAATTATGTACTAGGACCAGTTCTGGCCCTAAGGGATCCCAGCTGCACCACCATTTTCCTTGGTGTGGTGCCCGGACAACCCCGGCTTCCACGACTCCCCGGTGATCTATGCGATGACCTAAGGGAACCGCTTAGCTTAGTAGGCTGCCGGCGGGTTAACCAGGGTGTTCGGCCTGGCCCCTATACTGGCCCACGTATCTAGTGGTACGAAGGTCCCCCGAGGGAGAGTCAACCCTTAAGCCTGCTCACAGGTAATAAGGCTGACCGCTTTTCCCTAATTCTACTTAAATCCTAAATGGAGGCGCGACTCTTCTGATTTAGCCTAATACGCGGGAGCCTAGTTCCGACCATAAATTTGGTTAGCTCCCCAAGAGGTTAGCTGCCGGGCCAGTAGCTTGAGGGAACACCTGGAGCTCAATCCCCAGGGTTCCTAGCCAACGCGAGTAAAATTTGAATAAAGTCGTGTACCAATGGAACGAGCCTAGCGATGGATTTCGAGACTAAACCGAAGGTTGGATTTGCCCATCGCCGCTGCGGCGTTGCCTTAACGGGTCGCGTAATTTTCTCGCCAACCTAGGAAAGCTTTGCTACTTTAACCTGAGGTTCGCCTTTGAATTTGTATTATGTAAAATGCTGGATCGATTGCCAGCCTAAATACATATCGCCTAAAGGATTCATCGAACACCCTGACACTTTATTCGGTAAAATACAAGCATAAATGCAATTGAATGGCATACAATTTTATTTATACGGTTAAAAGTTCGGGTACCACGCAGTGCACCCTTGCCCTATATACACTGGGTGATGTGAATCTTGGCCGGTGTGACTCCCCGATAGGGATCATGCAAATTCCCTCGTTTGTCTCGCTGTTTGCAACTCCTCTGATTATTTTCCTTCCCATCCTTTGGGGAATACTCTTGCCGGATACATCCTGGGCTATTGCTGTCAACACTCTATTGGCACACCTTGCCTCTTGTTCCTCGCTACCTACCGGTAACGGCCTGTTCTCTGCGTTCGGAGGCCAGCTGCAAACTACCCGAAATTAAGCTTTGTAGTCAAAAATATGCGTGCGCCAGGGCTAGGTAAAACTCGGGGCTTTGTTAAAAGAGGGAGGCACTGCCGCGTCTCCCGAGTTTTGGTTGCCTTGCAACGATTTTCTAGATTACTACAATTTTGACCATGTAAAGTGGCGCTGTACCAAAACCCACCGTGTCTAAACGGTTTACGGGTTTGCGCCGATAAGTTTTCCTTCACAGAAACGCTTGGGAGACAATCGATTCGTTTTATCTCTCTCAGGGTCGTCGCTCGACTCACGGGTGCGAGCACTAGAATTTCCTTAATGTTCGACTCGACTATACATTGCAGCTGACTCCGTCCCCTTCCCTAGTTTGGTTCTTTGCTCCTTTGAATTGAGTGGAAGTCCGCAATCATTTACAAGCGTGAACAGGGCAGGTGCTGCCCTGTCCCCAACGGGTCGCTTAGTTTAAGAACCAGTGTAATTTGAATTTGAAAACACTTCGGATACCCCTGCGTGGTTAGAATAGAGAATTTACAAACCGTGAGAATTGGGGAAACAACGCACGAAAAGTCCTGATACGTCACTCCCTATGGAGCAGCCGCATCGACCCATCGATAGTTGTTCTACTGTAAAAATACGTGACGGAGTGCTCTACCGTGTCTAAACGGCCTGAGACCCGTCTGGATTTTTTGTGTTAGTTGACTAAAATTTTTTATTCGGAGCGAAGCAAATCTCAGAGTAGAAGCTCAACTTTCCGGGCTAGCGTCAGGGGTTCCGTTCTTAATTTCTTGTAAAGCGCTCCACGCGCGTAACTGACTGCGTCCGTTCCGAGCGGACCTCTCTCTCTCTCTCTTTCTCTTCTTTCCCATTATTGGGTCTTTAAGGCGTGTGACCTGGAGTCATTCTTGTACTTCTCCTATACTTAGACTCGACTCAAGCTGTGACTTCGAGAGCGAGTACGGATGGAGCACTAACCGAAAGAAGCTCCATTATCTCTTGGAGGTCATTGGAAAATTAGGATTCGTTTCGCAATGCCAATTTGTGGCGGGATCTTAAACTGTTTGATGAAAATTATTGCAGTCTTCTACCGTGTCTAAAACGGTCTGGAAGACTGGGTTTTTTGAGAAGACTTGACGGGAACGCTTGAATGAAACGCTCAGGGATCAAACGCTCGTAAATTTGACGGGTAGCCTAGCACTAACTTACACTTATGCTCAATTCTCATTTGCCTTAGCGGCTGCCTCCAGGTCAACACGCTACTAGTTTCATATTTTAAGCACCTTACCCCTCCCGTGTCCCTATGTCCTTCCCCCTTTCCCGTGTGTTCCTTATCCCTTACCCTTTCACATCACTAAAATTTCGCCCCCGGGTCTAAAACAAAACGGCGACCCGGCGAGCGGGGAACCAGTCGAGGATCTCAATTTTGCGAGCAATTTAGCGTGCAATTTTCTAGAATTTAGAGGAGCTGCATTTACGGGTGCGCGGGGCATCCGTCGGATACGCCAGCACCCGCAAAGGCAGCTCATGCTTGTGCAATTTTGAAAGCAGGGAAAACGCACCAGGAGGACCTCCACACTGTGCTACACAGTAGGAGCCTCCTGGGCAAAACCACAAGCAAACTCAAACCAAAAGCAAAACAATTTAAACAAAATGACCAAATGCCCGGGCGACAACCGCCACGAGCGAAAACCAAAAACCGCCGACTCTGCTGCCACTCTACTCGACTGGTCCCGACGCTGCGTCGGGCCTTGTTCTTTTATACTAGCGGTTTACCCCCTTTCGTTTCTTTTAGCCCTTTGGTGTCCGCCAAGTCTGCACTGCCACAGAGCCCTACAACTTTTGAAAAGCAAGCTATATACGACTCTAAACATTCAAAGCCATAACAGGCAAACAGTGTAATAAAACAACAAAACAACTTGATGACAGCTAGCGCTGGTGACTGCTGGGCAGTCAAAAGCAACAACGTCGACAATAAGAAATTTTAGCTGCGATGTGGCCGACGAATGCCAACCAAGAAAAACCTCGCGCTGGTCGGCGCGAGGCAAATTTGAGGAACGAAATATACGAGCGCTCAGAGCGCCGAAATTTTACCAAGATTTGAACATATTTTAGTTATTGCGGACTAACGGAAAACAGTAGGCGGCCGGGGGCGGGACCAGGTTCATGCTCTGGCTGGTCGCCTACTGATGAAAATATTAAATTTAATATAGCTCCCATAGGTGGCCTGTTAGAGGCCGTTTTGTGAGTCAAAGACAGGAAATTTTGGTGTCCCGGGAGGGTTATCGGGGTCCTGTTCGGACCGGTTAAGTTAGGTGCCCCCGGTTTTCGATTAGATAGTTAGGGTGTGACCCTCTGGAGGTGTGGAGCTCGAGAAATTGGGGAGTTTTGGTTATCTCGGTGGTTGAGATCTGAGACTTTGAAACTTGGGTGTTTAAACGCCGGGTTGAGGGTCTCTAAGTACTTACCGGTAGGGGCCAGCTTGGCCCGAATCGCGAGATTTTGAAGCAGGGAACCAACGATAGAAAGCCCACTGCCTAGATCCAGAAACAGAAATTCTTTAGAGCCCTAAAAACCCTTTTGAGTTCCCTTTCTCCCCGTATTTATCTCCCTTCCTTGTAAATATTCCGCATTGGGGGGCCCGGAAACATCCCCCAATTCCTAAACCAAAAAAGGGAAAAAAAAACCCCTCCAAGGAAAAAAACCCACTGGGACAAAAGAGACAAGTTGGCATCGCACCAATTTGTCTACTTTAATGGGGGTTCTGGGACAAAAGAGACAGGTTTGCATCGCACCAACTTGTCTACTTTCATGGGGGTTATACGACAAAGGAGACAAGTTGGCATCGCACCAATTTGTCTACCTTCACTCATAAACGATAGGCGACTATACATCAATAAGCAATTTTTGTTTCTGAGTTTTGCTTTCGCACCAGCTAAACATTTTCATTTTATTCTCATACTAATAAATTTCATGACAATCTGTGCAGGTGACGTCTCTCCAAGTTATCGTGTCGGAATTCTAGGTTTTGATTTTATATTTTCGAGAAACTCTTGCTGGTTCTAAATACAACTAATCTGTCTTGCAGCAATAATTGTAACTAATCCAACAACTCTAGTCTCCCATTTATTTTTACTAAAGGTTTTAACATTACAAAGTATGAGGTTTTTTATCTAAAAACACATGAGTTTCGAAGTTTTGTCAACAGTTAATTCGGAATAATCAGAACAATTGGTTTCTGTCCAAAAAGTCGTTATTTCATTTCAGAAAAAATTTGTGAAATCAAGCATAGTAAATAGTTGCAAAATTTTCTGATTTTTACAATGTAATAATTTTTAAAATTATTTAAAACTATTTACTATAAAAACTGATGAACATACATTATTGCGGTATTTATGAAACATGTTTTAAGCAGATGGCAACAGATAATGCGTCTACATGAATGCAACACAAATGCATATGTAAACTTAAAACATGTTAATATCTATGTTTTTAGCTTAAGCAACAAATGTTGTTTGTATGTTACATAAGCTATTAAGCAGTTTGGACAATTCTGGTCCTAATGTTTCAATTGCATCTATTCTGCTTTGCATTCCTGCCTTCATAGAACTGCAGGCGTAGTCCACTTCTGCGGCTACTGCGGCAAAAAAATCACATAACTGAGTAATAGGTTCAAATGTAAAGTTGCACTTATGGCATGCTTCCAGTTTTACCGCCAGATTCTCATCGCGGTCGGGGTTCTGACAAGATTTAGCATATTCCAACAAACGTCTGTATATTTCAAACACTGAAAACACTTGGGCACAGGTGTACTTACGGAACGTAAAGTATATAGAAAATATGATTTCGTTGTTACAGAGACAGCTTTCAACGTCTACATTTTGCAACGTCTTATCAGTTTTAAGGCGTTCTGCCATGAGTATAGAACTTGTGTGAACAGAGTTTATTGCATAGTTTAACATTTCGAACACGCGAAATATAGTTGTTGTATCGATTAGCTGTAGTCTCCTGAGTGAACACGATTTAGGGAAGGGATACGCGAGAAATCGAAGTCGGTCCGTAGATACCAACGCGATTTGTTCCTGAATCAGTCTGGCGTTTTCCTGTATTTCCGTTATCGATGCACATCTTCGTTCCTCATATTTGGATAGCAGCTCGATCGCTTCGGTAAAACGTTCTATTTGTCTCGTAATCTCCCATTTTGTTCTATTGTCTCTCTGTGTGTCGGGGAGAAAATCTAAACAAGGTATGAGCACAGGATAAAGTATATAATTTAGTCAAAATCGACACTATAATTTAGAAACTAAGTATGCTCACAACAATGTTTTCAACCAGACACTTCACGTGCACCTTTCGGTTTCTAGTGCAGATGTATTATTCAGATATCATAGGATCAAGTATGTATTGCATTCGCAGCTGGTAATTTAGTTAAAATCGACACTTTAGTTTAGAAACTAAGTATGTTCACAATATTATTTTCAACTAGATACTTTGGGTTTCTAGAACAAGAATGTGCACCTTTGGGTGACTAGCGTAACGTCGCGGATCAAATTCTATCGATGCGTTTATCATATTTTCGGGGAAAAACAAGCAAAACAAGCTCTAGGAAACAATAACGACAAGCGATGGTTACGTTTACTAGCTAAACTAGTTGTTTGAATGTCTTGAATATGGAAGGTGTTTGTTGCGGATTCGTTGAGATTAATTCGAAGCCGCGCAATAGCAGATAATAATTAATATTGGGAATTAGCTAGGGTAGACGCACATCGGTTATAATCTGAAATTTGCCTCACCTGGTGGTTTTTGACAGCTATATTTATGATTCGTCGCTGAAGTATGAAACAATGAAAAAGCGGCGTGGTACACATAGTGTTGTGGCACAATTTTAGTGTATGCGGTTCCGTTAGCTTGAAAATTTTCCACGCAATTTTCAGTCATGGCTGCTGGCGAGAAACTCAAATATTGTGCGACGACAGTCTTTGCTCGTTGTAGTTCATTATCAGATTGTGCTGTTTTATTTAAACTTTTATGCGGCTCTTCGTTTAGCGCTACTACGCTAGAATCGCTAGTTCCTTCAGTGCTGCCTAATATTGCTGTAGGAGGCTGAGGAATAGCGGGAGAAAATTCTGGAAATTTGCAACTTTTTTCAATTTTTTGACGTATGTTTGTGCCTTTTGTGAGCATAGTTCTTTATTTGTTACTGGTATACCTTTAGGTAATACTTTAGCTTCGGAATAGGCATATGCTATCGTGGGAGAAGGCGAACATTTGTGAAATTCCAAAACTGCTGTATCGTATCGTTTCTTTAGTCCCCTTTTTGAAAGGATTTCATCGTTGTTGTAGGACATATTTAAAGCTTCGGATACAAGATGCGTTGATAAGGCAAGAAAAAGTAGCTTCTTCTGCGCCAGGGGTGTTGTGCTCCAAAATCCATCGGGCTTTACGAACTGTAAGGTAACAAGTTTCTCTAGGTCAGCAATAACACTATTCTGTATTTGCGATCCGCTGACTTCAAGTTTGTCTTTGATTTTATTAATTAGGTTTGTTGCTACTCGAGATTCGTGTCCAGCTACGATATAAATTAGTTTTGAAAAGTATTGTATATTATTAATATGTGCCGTATACTTTACTTTTACCATTTAGTAATAGAATTTACTAATATAGTTCCTATGCGATAATCTGAAATATTCATGGCTTCAAGCAGCGGAAGGTAAATCATTATCACCGTTGGGTGTATACCTTAGGTCCCTACAAATAGTAATTCCGATTTTACTAAACTACCTTTTTAAAACGGATGCATGGAAGAAATGCAAACCGACTAGGCCAATAATACATGGTTTTATAGCTTTCATGCACAATTGAAGCGATTAGACAACGAGTGGCTTGTCATTTTTAGCGCACACAATTTCAACAAATTCCCAAGCTTCCTCCGCGAAATCATGTTAACCAGCTGGAAATATATAAGCAAAAATATCTATTATTTAGTATTTTCCGTTGCTGCCGTTTTATTAATTAGTTGACAACTTTTTAAATTGAGCTTCACCCAACGGTCCTTGCAGAGCATCTAGTATATAATGCATAACTGTAATACCTAGTGGTTGAAATGTCCCCCAAGTATATTAGCAATACAGATCAGTGTCAATTTGGCTTACTTTTAACTGTATGAATGAGAGGTGTTGTTTTAAGTGCACTCTAAATGTTAAATCTAAAATTTTTTCAACTCAACACTGGTGTTTCAGTACATGACATCCGGTGAAAATAGCTTAGTGTATTCAATGAAGTTAATCATGTACCGTAAACAGGGTGTTGTTTTGTTTTACTCGCATTTCGACAGTGTATATGAATGTAAAATTCCATGACGCTACTGAACATAAACAGTCACGGACAAAAGTAAGTACGAGGACGTGCATCATTTCGTACAGGCACATCTGTTACCAAACACAGACCGGATTGACGAGGTTAGATGCGTTTGCGTGCATGTGTGAGGGCTTTATTCTGCCCGTGACTACGTGTGAATGCTATTTCCTGCCGGGAGAAGTAAATCGGAATTTCTGCATCCTTTATCACAAATAACAAACAATTGCAAAGATACCCTGACATGCCACACACACAGAATCTTTTTTATGATTATGGTGTAGAAAAATATTGTAATAATGTAGCAGAAAACTTTAAGAAACTGTAACAAGATGCTATGAGAAAATATGTTTTTCAAATAAAATGAACTAAACTGCTTAATATTATATAGTATCTCTTGCTGATAGAACTGTCAACACTTGTATGTTTTTGCGATTTGTGATGTTGGCAGTTAGACAAAATGTCTGACTTTTTCGAAACTGAGTCTGGGAATATTAGCTTCGTAGACAAATTAGTTGTTACATATTATAAAACAGTAGAAAACATGTTTGAAATTTACAGGCAGAGAAACTTTGGCGCTCTCCAAGGGCAAATATCGTCGGCAGTTGTTGCACAACAATCTTCGAAGACCAGTACATCTGAGCAGGTTGGCCGCGACGACAGACCACAACAGCTTAATGCAGAAGGCAACACACAATACACAGTTGGATATACGGCAACAACGGAAAGTGGCTCGAGAGCTTCTGATGTGAAAAAGAAACGCGTGCATGACACTAACACGAACAGGGTTTTCAGTTTTATGAAACAGGCTATGGAAGATACAGCGCAAGATGGAGCCGACTCTCCGATATTCGCTTCTGTTGTTGTCACCGAGAGGTTCAATTTGTACCTTGGTGGCGGAAGCAGACACGTGGAGAAGACAGTAGCTATTGAGCCTATTATACCATGGGGTCAGATGGGAAACTTTGAAATGAACATAGACAATAAGCAGAGTTTTCTGATCTTGCGAAAAACGAAGCAGAGTGAAAAACCAGACATTGGAGATGTGGTGTTTTGACATTTACTGCAAGTCAATATGCCACTGTTTTCGTTTAACACATTATACAAGACACATAATTTTCAAAAATATTTCATTTATTATTTTACTGTCGTGCTATTCATTACAAGATTCTTGAACAATAAACAAGGTGCGTTTAGTGTCATTCACTAATGTATAATGTAATGCACACTAGTGATAAGCAGAATCACTTGGTCAATAAATTTGAGTGAAAACCATTAAGAGAGTTGAATCAGCTTCTTAACTGTATCGAGCCAATAATACTGGAAATTTTAGTGGTACAATTAGGCAAAAATTATGCATTACTAATTTCAATATTAGTCCACTTAGGATTCGATTTTTAGTCAGATGTTTTAATGATTTTTGGCTTACTTACTGTTAAACATTAAGTGAGTGTTAAAAAATTTGATAAATTTTTTTGCTAATAACTTGCCGTTCTTCCTTAGATACATTCGTTGCGCTAATACATTTTCAGTCATGAATGCCCAACAAATTCTGTGTCATTCACTAATGTATAATATATTGCACACTAGTGATAAGCAGAATCACTTGGTAAATAAATTTGAGTGAAAACCCTTAAGAGAGTTGAATCAGCTACTTAACTGTATCAAGCCAATAATACTGGAAATTTTAGTGGTACAATTAGGCAAAAATTATGCATTAGCAATTTCAATATTAGTCTACTCAGGATTTAACTTTTAATCAGATGTTTTAATGATTTTTGGCTTACTTACTGTTAAACATTAAGCGAGTGTTAAAAAATTTGATAAATTTTTTTTGCTAATAACTTGCCTTTATTCCTTAGATACATTCGTTGCGCTAATACCTTTTCAGTCATGAATACCCAACAAATTCTCAATCATTTTTTGCAACGAAATATACGAGAGTCGGTGCCATTCGTCTATGAAAAAATTCCATCTGACGTCTTCTACCGCTATAAGCTCACACTTGGAGAAACAAATTTCACTGGCAAACTTTGCGCTACACGCGATGCTGCACGAACATCTGCGGCTCAAACAGCTTTCAATCACCTCAGTCAACACGATGGGTGCGAAAAACAAATTCGGGAAGACCTGGGGCTTGCAGAAAGACCGCACTTGGAGCAGGCGGACGCGATACGAGACATATTGCGTCAGCTCAGGCAAATGGCACGTACGCTACCAACACAACAAAAACGGCTGGCCATGAAAGAAATCTTTCAGACGTATATGCATGTTGATTCCGTTGAACAGCTGTTATTGAACTAAAATTAAGATATTTTGAACCCAACGTTATGAAAAGCAGTTATATTGTTATTTTCCTGTTTCTCAATAAATTGAAGCGTCGACCACGTAATGTAAGACAATTTAGTTTTGAACTAATTAATTCATTGAAGTTAAATATTTCAAAAACGGTGTACACTTTTACATGTTAAATGTATTATAATTAATCTGAGAAAGCTGCAATTCAAGCGAATTGACTGCAACAGATTTTTTAACAATGTATAGCATTCAGACTTGCCATCGGTTCACATAAGCCTTTTGTTGTTTCAAATCTGACCAATCTCATAGATTAGCTTAGCATAAAGCATTCCTATGTTCCTTCATTTTCCATTAAAGCATAATGTCCAAATGCAAGCGTGAAAACCCCATCATCACATATGTAACGTTTGTCATCGAACGCACATAAACTTATCTTTGATTGTTCAACTGTAAATAGTCGGTGATGGTCAGATCGCACGCTTTGCATTTGATGCCTCATCAAAGTTCCACGCTGCAGAGTTTCTACAAAATCTTCGTGTACTATTCTCCGTTTAATTACGGGTTTGCAAACTCCTTTAGCTCGCTTTTTCGAAAAATCCCCACAGTCTATGCTGTACATTTTTGAACGAAGTCCAACAAATTCGTTGATCGGACAGCCATTAGTTTCGTCTTTAAATTTCCCCATCACTTTTTTATTTCGGTTGCTAAACAATTTGTGGTGTTCCGGGTAATCACTAAAGTCAAACAGCTCTTCATGTAAGCTGAGCACCCGGTACACATCAGCGTTTTCTATACAGTACGTTAACGAGTCAGTGTCAGTGTATAGAAGTCGGACATTTTCAAACATTTGTCGAACGTAATTGTAGTGAAAGTCGTACATCAAATGTTTTGACAGTTCGAGAACCGTAAACCCCACGTATATGGGTTTGTTTAAGTACACCCGGGCACGGTGCATCATTACCGCAACCAAGTCATTGTCGAAAATTTCGCATCTATCAAATCTTGGGCTAGCGGACAGTTTTCTAAAACTATTTGCGTCCGTTACGAGTCTCACATCAACATAGTTTCGAACGTTCTCCATACTTTTACCAAACACCGAGTTGTTGAGCAGCTTGAATAAATCTTTCTGAAAGCTGCTTTTCGATTCCTTCCTTTTTTCTGTGTTAAAGTTGATATAAGGCTGCATCCAAGCGGACTGCTTAAATTTGATGGCCCTGTTGATACGTAGCAATTTGAGCCCAAGGCTAAGGTATAGTTGCAGGTTGCGGTAGTGAACAATGTAGTTGTGTTTATCTAACAGTGTAGGTACGAGCTTAGGTTGCGCAGACAATTTCAGCATCATGACTTGCATGAGTTGTCGTGAGTAGGGTGACAAATTGTTGTACGTAATTGTAAATTTTTCTGGCGCTAGGGGATAATCGTTATGGGAGTCGTGCAGCGAGTCTGGGTATTCCAAATCGACGTCAAATACGTATCCAATTTCTGAATCTTTAGAAATTTCAGCGACATCTAATGCGCCGAGTTCTTGTTCAGTAACCCATTCAAAGTCGGAAACCGGCATTCGTTGGCTCATACTATAGCCATATAGATTGTTGGCGTCCAGGCTTAAAATATATCGTAGGGGTAGATTCGGGTTGACACTCTCCGACATGCGATTATTCGACTTTGCATATCTGTGCATTATCGATGAAATACCGCCACGTATACCGGACTCGAAAAATGAATACATGTCGGGATCTGTTAGGAGATGTAGTGTGTATGGCGACATTCTGAGACACGCCGCCCATCCAAGAGACGGCAACGTCATAAAGTGGCAAGGATCTAGCTGGTAATACTTTAGCGAAAAACTGCGAAAACTTTCAAATACGTCACACAAAAGCAGAACATCGCCTAGTAGATATAAATCGTGATAATCGCCAATAGTATGGCAGTTGAAGTGGTTCCACACATCGATTGCATGCCTATAGTCGCTCTCAGAAATACACGTATCTTTTAGGCTGCTATAGAAGCACTCGATAGGCGGTAGATTCGTTTCCTTGAAAATGTCCAACGATTGAATATATTCGTACGGATAAACACCCTTCTTGATCAGCAGCCTCGAATCTTCTGGGTTTGGAAAGAAATGATGCACCGTTGAGAAACTATTTTCGCCTTCGTTCTTGAGGCTATCCACAAGCGCATCCAGAGAACTGGGTAGGAATTGACATGAATCGAGAAATTTTATTCTCCACGGCCGTCTCCACCGTTCTCGATCTTCCATAACGATCGCGAACATTGTGTACACTTCGATATTTTTCGCAACACACTCCAGCTTGATATTTCGTGCACGCGCGACAACTGCAATTTGTTGCATAATAAGATGCCCGTCGTAGTGTTTGAGGTTGTGCAGCAGAACGCAAACGTCGTTCGATAGTTGATACGAAATATTGCATTCTGAATGAGTGGGACCCCTGTAGCTTCCACAAATTTTACAATGATCTCTGCATATATTTGAGCGACACGATTTGCACCACAGCCTCCGATTGGCACTCGAACAAGTGTCGCAGCACGGCACAAACGGTTTTTCACAAATGTAACACTTGTCACGGTGGAAAAAGTCATGCCATTGTTCGCCCGACAGTCGAGGCATTGGCCGTTTGTTGCGCGCAATATTGTCATAGTAGCAGATCGAAGCATCAATGATTTCCGTTAGAAATTTTTCGACAACATCTTCGCCTCTGTGAACAACAGGAACATTGATCCGCGGTACAGCTGATTGACAGCATTGAATCAGTTGAATGTAGCCAAACCCACACGGTATGTGTTCGATTCGTTTTACGCTGTACGATGCTAGTTGGCTAGGAGTGCAACTGCTAATTGGCGGTAGCATACATTCAAAGTCTGCGTAAAATGTACAAGGCTGACGGAGCATTTTTCGCCAGTAGTTAAATTTTAGTTCATTCGTTTCTTCGGCAGGCATTTCAATAGCAATTGCATCGCGCCGACAAAGTTCTCGGTGCACAGCTAACCTTTGAAGTGTATACTGAGGAAACAAGCAGTCTAAACAAAAGAATTTTCTCGCTTTGTGTTTTCGTTGATTATACAGTAATGCGTCGAAACGTTTAATCCAACAAAAGTGATAGTTGGATCCATTTGTCAGTAGAAGAAGGGTGATAGTTTGTTGTGGGTCACGTCTTGATGAAGGACAGTAAATGGGAAACACGTATTCGTCGTAAGCGTAAACATATATAGCTAATCTATTATCTTGCTCGAATCGAGGAATGTGTTTGATTGTAAATGGATAAGTGAACTCGTCAAAGTTATGCTTGTATATATGCGCTCTGTAGTTGCTAGGTCGTTCTGGATGAATTGCAACAGGATACAGGGCTGATAAAATGGCCCACTGAAAGCATCGATTGTCAACGTTCTTAACGTTTACTATGCACTTTTTGTTCGCAAGAACTCGCGGTAGCGGAATATAGCTAGAAGCTGTCAACGGTTGGTAACGAGCAATATGTACATCTGTTCCTAAGACTTTGTTTACTACCCAGTTTGAGCCGCCTTCGCAAAATTCCTCCACTTTTCCAACTATTTCACCAACAATCGTATCTAAGCTTGCGTTGATATCCGAGCTACGCAGAATCGTTTGCTGCTTATTGCTCATAAAAGCCTCGGCAAATGTTTGTTGATCCAAAGCTTTAACAAACCTTATTCGCGATCGTATGTGAAGCTTGAAACCGCTAAGCTCCTCTATTAAATTACTTAACGTTTCTGCCAAAACTGGTTTTGCTGTCTGATAATATGCATTTACATCGGTGTATTCATGTGCGGTATCGAGAGCATAGCGCTTTAGGTAGCCCGAGAGAACCGTGTCTGTCTCTACAATTCTCATGTTGACTATGAGTTTGGAAGAAAATTGCAACACATTAAATACGTTTACTAATACAAAAAACAGTTAATAAGGAAGTGACAACCATCTGTTTTGAACAATATTTTTAGTCTGTAATGTTTCATTATCCGTTTCGTCTTCAAGCTCTTCGCTGAAACGTTGTTTATCGCCAGGTTTGCGCAGTTGCTCAATTTTTTGTCGCGTTTTCATATTGGGTATAAGTGTTGTTGGGATTGGTAGAGTTGCAATTGAGCTTAAAAATGAATCATATCCAGTAGGAACATGCTTTGGTTGTTTAGTTTTCAACAGATGTGAGACAAGATCAGCCACGTGAGAACCAATAATTGGGCTACCGTCTATTGTAATCGTTCCAGTTGAGTCCCATTTTACCGGGCATTGCGTCGCATTTATAATGGTATCAATGATTTGACGTGCTTGTTTTTCGTACCTTTGCGGAACCGCTGAAACTGCTCTTTCAACCACATCGTCCATCAATGGCGATCGGTCGACAAATTTGTTTTGCAGTTGTTGCTGCGGAAAAGAGTGATTGTCTTGTTTTAGTTGTAGAAATTTTTGCAAAATATTATTATATTTATCTATTTTGACATCAACAGGTTCATTACTTTTCAGAATATTTTCCATTTCCCGGTCGAAGCTTGTTTGAAGTTGAACTTTGGGCTCGGTGACAATTTTATCTCGCCGCTCAAGAATGTCAAAATAGTTTGCAGGCAGTAATATCATTTTTTTAGCAGCCATGGTAGCGCGGATAGTATCGGACCGAGAATCAACGGTATTATGCTACCGCCGCGTTGCAACATCAACTGTCGTTTTGTTTTCACGGATGTTTGCTTGTCGGCTATTCTTCTACAACTTCGTCGGTATTTTCTCAGCATATGCTTTTGCTTCTTTGTCAACCTCGGCCGCCCGTGCAATATATTGTACACACACTCGGCAATTGCAAGAATTGTATCACGATGACAGTTTTCAACGATTGCTTTTCTAAGTCTACAGTTACAATTACATAACACGTGTAGAATCGCTTTGTTATTTTCAAGCCGTGACATCATGCAGTTTGCTAGTAGTATACGTCGCGCGCCTTTTATAGTTGCGGCACCCATACGACCAATTGTTCGTCGGGAAACAGGCCACTTCGCAATCGTAATATATTTGGTGTTTCAGGTCGGGCATCCACAAGCAAATATCTGCCAGCTTCTGCAAGAGCTTGTTCGTAGGCGGAGAGAAAAAATTTTATTTTACCTGGAAACATTTGTCTGGCCAACACAGTTACCGCGGTTTTATCACGTGGTTGCGGAAGACATACAAAGTAGTGTGCATTTGAAATAACATCTCGCATCTGTGATCCCTTATGATATAGATTTTGAGTAACAAAAACGACGCTAGTATTCAAATGGTGGCTGAACTTGCAAAACAGTTTGCCCAGCAAAGGGTTGCTGCAGAGCTCGACGTGTAAATCGTCCAAGATTAGTAACACGTTCAATTTTGGATTAAACACACCACAGTTACGCATAGTGTCTTCGTCACAGCCTTCAACCATGTGAAATTTTTCACCAAGCTGCATAAACTGCTGATACAGTGGCTGTAGTACACCATAGCATAGTAAAATAGAATCGATCGGTTGTGAGAATAGGCTTAAATTTTGAACGAGTTTACCAATCCATCTTGTTTTACCAGATCCCGATGCACCCATAACGATAATGCTGCTTGGAAAGTGTAACTTTGGATCAAATTCAACCGAAGCGCCCAGCGACATTGTTGCTTATCCAGCTGCAGCAACACTGAACACAATGAATATTTCGCAGTTTCCTGTTTGCACGGCTAAGCGAAAAAGCTTTTCCAACATAACGAACAATTTGTTTATCGTTGAGCGCTAGGTTTCTTGTTAGGCGATTGAAACAGTTGAATTGTCGCTTAGAAAAATTGTGAGCTGTATATAAACACCACTGACCGCACACAGTAGACTCAAGCGATTGAAGTTGACAACAATTATACCGGTAGTGGGGATCTTTTTCGACAATATATTGATGGAAATGGCTACTATATATTAGCGGATGTAATCCATAGGAGTCGAAAAAGTATGCACTGTTTGCACTATGAAACCAAAACAATACCCAATGCGATCCTGGATCGATACTTTTATCCACATTGGCAATAAAATAGCAAGGGAATTTTTGGTTCGAGATATCGGGCAAATAGTTTGACGGGGTAACATCTAAGAAAAAGCGCTTCGTAACTTTATTGTTCGATAATGCGGCACGCAACTGTAAGGTGTTCATTACGCAAAATCACAAATAACATTTCGATTATTATCAATATAAATACAACTATCATAAACCATGTAAACGATTATTGTACACGATTGATCGATATCGTTAATATCAAACTGCATTTTTAAACTCAGTTCCCCACTTTTCACAGGTTCGGTGTAGGCAGTAAAGCATGATTCATCGGGGCTCAAATCGAAACCATATAGAACGTAACCGCCTGCCAGATAATCAAGATATGATATTCCGTTACTCGAATCTGTTCCAAAATATCCAGCGACTTGTAGTAGACTTAGATATTCTCGAATTGCATCATTTTCGGCCCATTTTGGTAAAAATGGTATTGATGGTATGGTTTCGCTTTCTTTATGTAGACAGATGTAGCTCGCCTGTTTCGATTTGAAATTAAATGGTGACTTGAGAAAACAAAACACAACCCCCCCCCCCCCCCCCCCCCCCCCCCCCCACCCCCTCCATTGCCGGTGAACGCAGTACTTTCCACCAAGCCTACAATTACGGCTCGTGGCAACGGGCCACGTGAAATGTTTTCACGATCGATCAGAGTGCGACCTGCTGAAATTTGAAACTCTTTTATCACCACACGTGAAATCATATATCGTGCTGGTTGAAGGCGTATCCCGGCTGCAATAGTAGTGGCTGCCGGCGCAGATAATTTGACACGTCTTACCATCAACGTAACGTCGGATAGTTCTAGTTTTGGCATGTTTGCTGGCGATGAGAACAAAAAACGAAAAGTATTTTCACTTTGATGCAGTGCTATTCCGACGTCTACTCCGTTAGGTAACAATCTGTGCTGAGTGGCAATATCGGTAGATAGACGAATATACATAACAAACTTACGACTCCCGGCAACCATTTGTCTGCGCCTGGCATAGCCATAGTTTATTTTGGCATCCAATGCATCGACATGACCGGCAGTGTCTTTGTAAAACATCTCTGACGCTAACTGATTATTTTTTGCTTCCGTACCAAAATTTAGCAAGCGCTCAATGAATGCGCGGTAAGGATAGTTATCTGCTGCCGTAGAAACGATTTTGTCTTGTATTTTTACGTCGACTCGTTTAAACATAGCGTGCGCAAACAGGTTAACTGGAGCTACTTCTGAGTCTGCCGCAAGTGGTTTGTCTGCGCTCGATAAAATTCTCGCTGAAATCTTGGCATAAAAGACAGGATCCAAAATTCTTCTTCGCTTCCCGGAACATAGAAATTAATCGACGTTGTTTCGTTAAGTGTATTAGCTGGTCGAATGTCAACCCAGTTTGAACTAACAATAGCGCTTTGAATAGGTTTTGCTAAAAGAGATCGAGTTCGTTTTTAGTATGATAATTGTCAATATCTGCAAATGGAGCTGCTCTGGAACGAAAACGTTTTGATGGGTGCGCCATTGTTGTGATACTAAAGGTGCCTGAAAAATAACGATTTATATACTATCC